>APFE030250992.1:59410-80386 GCA_000404065.3 Pinus taeda | reverse complement strand
TTTGTGAGTTATGTCATCATTTTGTCCTGTACGTTGGTTGGTATCCTCTGCAACTATCGTATACATGTATATTGTGGATGAAAAGGGTAATTCCTCTACTGCAACTCTTGGTGTGATTAGATGAAGTAATTTTGGGCATATATCATACTTGTACATCAAGTTATATTATGTCCTATGGCTAAGTTTTAATGTCTTTTTTGGTCAATTTGCTGGCCAAGAGGACTATATATTTGTTGATGCAAAGGGATTCATAATTTTTTTGTAAAAGGGGTTGATTTCATGGCCATCTTGGGTTGTATCTCATGAAGGCAAGACTTGTTAAAAATAACAACAAGAAATGTTAAAAATAGAATCTAGAAATTCCAGTTTAATTTGTCCTTGAATTAAACTGAGAATTAAAATCAAATTCTTTTCTAATAGCAACTTATAAATAGTTAATTAAGTTTAATTAAATTAATTAGCTTATGAATTTTGAGTTGGATGTATTTATGAAGTCATGTATATGCTCTCCCTAAGTTTTAGGGGTCCAATATGAGTTTAATTGTGAGTTGTAATTAGATAACTCAGTTTACTGAGTTATGTTCAGTTAAATTAGTTCCAAACTGTTTGTGGAACTAATAGAGACTTAACAGTCAGTTGGTGCACTAATGCATTCACTAGTGCTACTCCAGTTAACTGAAGACTCCCTCATCAGAAACTCATGCATGTCGATTATGAGAAAGACCCAGTTGTGACTAGAGTGCAGGGACAGTGTACTATCAGTTGTATGATTTACTGAGTTGTATAGATCATGCATGAAATCAAGAACTGGACCTAGTATGTATTGCATAGTTTTGGATGCACTGGATTCCCATTAATATGGGCTATTCATCCATAGGAATTGTGCAAGGAAATAGGGGCTTGGAGAGCAGGAGAAGAGGCTAAGGTTTGGCTTGAGCTTGCTTGTGAGCTTGGAGATTGATCATATTGAGTGTTGGGATTGTTCTTGTGAGAATAAGCCTTGTATTATCATCTTGGATTTTTGATACATACAATACAGATAGTAGGGGTTTTGAGATGTGGCTTTCCCCAGATATTTATTGTGTTATGTGCCATTGATTTATCTTCCTCTTGCTATTATTGTTTTCATTGATCTATTGGCTTCCGCTGGTTGAAAGTAGAAGTAGATTCTTGTCCCGTGCTTTAGTAAATTGCATTAGCTTGTAAATATACATTATTTTCTACAAGACTATTGTAATTACATAAAAGAGGACTAATATTCTAAAGGTTACCATGTTGCAAAAATACACTAGGTTACTTTGCTTCATTATTTCTTGTAAGATCTGTTGTTAAATGAAGATATCACTGTATATTCTTGATATGTATGGTTGATACAATAATGCTCATGTAAGGTGTGTATTTCTGAGTTCACTTTTGTGAAGGAATGATAATGTTTCTTGAGAATATCTTTATGGCTGAAGTGTGTTTTGGTGAACTATGAATTTATGAAGTGAAAGATTAATTTCATATGGATGTTATGGGACTTTATGAATAATTTCTAGGTTGTTGTGTGTTTATTTTGAATTTAATGCATGAGAAGAGAACCTAAAACCAATAGTATATGAATTGTTTCAAAAAACGATGCATTGAAACCAAAGACAAAAATAAGAAATTTCATGGAAGTTCTAAGGTATTCTAGAAAGGGAACATTACAAAGAACCAATTACAAAATTTCTAAAGAAATAGGTGTTGTCCCACAAGAACCAACACCTACCATTCTTGTGGTTGTCACACAAGAACCAATCATAGGATTGCTAATAAATAGGTATTGTCACTGAAGAACCAACCCCTACCATTCATGAGGTTGCAACACAAGAACCAACCTCAAAAGATCCTATTATTGTCACACAAGAACCAACCTCAGGAACCCTATTGTTTTCACAGAAGAACCAATAGTAGATAGAAAAAAACAATTGAAGAAATTATCTGACATGAATTGACTACTACCCCACAAGAACATGTAGCATAACAAGTTGTTTCAGAAGTAGTCTTCCCTAAAATATTCAAAGAAATATAATTCAAAACCAGTAGGAAACTTTACTTATAGTCCTTGGCACACATGTTCAAATATGTTTGTTCTTTCCCATGGGAACCTGTGAAGAACTTTCTATAGAAGATCATATGCTTGCTACAAATTTTATGAACTTCTTAGGTAGGTGCAGGTATGTCCTTCTTTCTATTTTTTTGTTAGATTCATTGAATACTTTAGATTTTTATCTGGAAAACCCATAAGCCTCTTTACTTTTATGTCCTACTTCCCTACCATTTGCTATTTTTTCCAATGATGAAAAAAGCCTTGATTTTTTCATCACAACGCTCCAAGTTTTAAGTTATAACCAACAACAAACCTCCCAGGAATATAGGAGTGTTTTAATTTTTATTTTTGGCATCAAATATACCCTCTCATGTTATATAAATAGGGCAATGGTTTTTCTGTGGAGGAGAGTTGTAATTTCTTTTCCATTAGTAATATATATTCAACAATTTTTTTTTTGGTGTAATTGCATTGTAGTGGTGTGAGACTTGATTTTATAGTTGGACACACAAGCCAAACCCTTGGAGGTGTCCCAATCCAAGGTAAGGTCTTGTGTTGTGCCTTTATTTTATTTTTGTGGCATAGATTAAAATTTATGCACTCAATTTTTATGCTTCATGTTAAAATTTACAATTTGAGTTATATTTCCTTTTCCGTTAAATGGTTTGGAATTCCTTATAATTTTCATGTTATGATTTAATTAAGTTAAGAAAAATCGCATATCCATCATAGGAACAGTGACATTGAGCCAAAATCTTGATGCGCTTATTGCCACATAGTTGGTCTAAAACTGATGTGTTAGGATCTATATAAGCCTTGATTTCGTATCACCATTAGGATTTCCTTCATAGATAGATTTAGTGTATATAGTGTTGGCAGGAAACCTTAGTCCTTTGCAGAAAATACTAAGAGCCTCGCAAGTAAAATAGACCCTGAGTTGATAATTAAATGATAAGTGTAGATTAGGATTCTTTGTAAAGAAAGAAACAAATATTTACATTGTCAAAAACATGGAATGGGTGGCCTCTCAATACCTCTTAGTTGCTAAGTGAAAACTGTGAAGGTGGAGATTAATCCTATGAAATGCATTTTGTTAGTTTCAATCATAATTCTTCCCCTAACATATGCTCATCGGATATGGTGTTATGTAAAAATTGTAATATGTAACTATAGTTTAATTAGGGAAAGGGCACGATCAGAAGATCATGCCTTTCCACGAAAATACACCCTAGACCATATACAAGCAAGGGGCCCCTTTATGTAAAAATCATCCATTCATCAAGTTATTAATAAAAATATATGTTTTCATCTATCAAATACTAAGAATTATTGCTCTATCTGGAATCAAAGCAGTCGTCTTGACCTTTAAATTTCTTTCATCCGATGTTACTCCCTATTCCTCTTTCACTTGTTTAGTTGTTGTTCATCTTGATTCTCTGCATGCTTCCCATGGCAATCCATTGTTGCTAGCGTCATTGCCTATGTTTTCCTTATATGATCATACCCCAATTTATCATGTTCACTTCGTCAATTTCCAGGGTCTGATAGGTCCTTACTCCCGCATTGCCAGTTCCCTTGCTCTTCATTATCTCTGCTCACGTCCAACTGTTGTTCGTCTCTGCCATGACCAGTCTTCCAACATTCCCTTCAACTCTCTATCATGACTGTCCAATCCTATTTGTTGTGGCTTATTCCATTCACCCAATCCATCGTTCGTTGACCTCGACAAGCGCATCCCATTCTGTTGACCTTCGAACCCGTTCAAACACATTTTGTTAGTTATTTAATTCACATATAGTCTATATATGTATATACAATTATAATATTAATTTTTATATAATTTATAATTAATTAATTAATTAATATTATTTTTTTATGACAGGGGAATCGACAACTGGGACAGCCTCACAACTCGTGTAACACGAGGTCGATTTTGGCCGCCTCCACTATAACCCCTGGGAATTGTGCCTACCCGCTATAACACAGCTCCAGGTAAGTCCGAGGATTTGAACTCGTGACCTCAAATACGGAGTCCGCTTTACATATGAACTACAACCGCATCACGATTACAAACTCGTTTACCCATGGGGTAATTAATTAATTAATATCAAATAACTATAAATCTAATAATTAACTATATAAATTATATACATATATTTAATCAACCTTATTATTATTAAATTATAAAAAAAACTTAAAAAATTATTATATTAAAAAAGAAGTTTCATATCTAAAAATAAAAAAAATATTAGAGTCAAGTTAAGGAAGAAGGTTAAGCTAGATAAATATACACCATCACATACCCGATCAATGTCTTCATCAATGACGATGGATAATCTTAATAAAAAATTTATAGGTCTTGAGAATAAGATCATCGAACACGCTGAAAAAATTGAGGAGCTCCAGGACACAATGAAGAGAATAGAGAATTAACTCAAGAAAAATCATAACAAATTTAAAGGGATCATGCAATCCTTTCAAATAAGGCAGATCCAAATCACAATGCAACATTGATGGCTCATAATGAAGCCATGGAAGCATTGTAATCTATTTTTGAAAAGTTTAAAATTATAATTGATCAACTACCCCATAATAATGAAGCTACTCAACACCCAGATCCTTCGGATACATCAGATTCACATTGGACCCCTGAGTCTCCAAAATCATCTTCCATACCCAATCAACAAAATAGTAACATGGATTTTCAAAATATGCAGCTCTCAAATCAATACCCCTTCACCCCAATAGTTGCTACATATCAATGAAGAGAAAAACTTGAGCTATCCAAATTTGACGATGTTGCACATGTTAATAAAGTAGTAGAATATTTCGAGATTTATTGTATTGACCATGATGATGAAAAGATAAGCCATGCATACATGAAAATGGAAGGTAAAGCATATAATTGGTATATGTGGTGGAAGCAAACAACACATGCAATCAGTTGGAAGAAATTCAAAAATGCATTCTATAAGAGGTTTCAAGGTGTCAAAGAAGAAGAGTTCTTCTCGACACTCACCAGGCTACAACAAAAAGGAGATGTGGATGAAAACACTAGAGAATGGGAAAATCTAGCTACACGAGTACCTGGGTTATCAGAGACTCATCTTATTCAATCATACATCACAGGAATTAAACCACATCTCTAGTATGAGATTAAGCTCCATGACATCACTTCTATAGAAGAAGCAAGACAGGAAGCAAAATATGTAGAAAATAAGCTTGAAAGAATACAGTGGCCAAAATTTTAAAGAGTATATTTGAGAAAAATATTTCCCCAAACTTCTAACATGGATAATACAAATTATGTTCCACCAAAACTATGGGAAGGAGGAAGAAATGCAAAGAATGAAAGAAGGTAAGTGAAAATGTTGTGGTGAAAAATGGGATTCTAAGCATAAATGTGTTAAATGAAAAGAGATCAAGAACCTATATACATGTGAAGCAACCACCGATTCAGATAGTGAAGATTCATACATAGAAGAAGTTGAAGGTTCTTCGAAATTTTCTCTAGAATAAGATAGCGAGAATATTATACAACTGCCATTATCAACTGTGACAGGTATATCTCAGCCCCAAACACTAAAGTTAAAAGTACATCTCAAAAAGATAAATGTAATGGTTCTAATAAATATTAACAACACCCACAACATTTTGGACTTAAATATGGAAAAAAAAGGCTCAACATTTTCACATATCCCATGCCCAATATGAAAGTAATGGTTGTTGAGAAAAAGAATATTGAAAAAGTAGGGAAATGCCATAAAGTCAAATTGTAGATTCAGGACTACAATATAGAATCTTCATTCACATTGTACCACTGGGAAGAGTGAATATGGTCCTAGGTATCCAATGGCTTCAAACCCTATGCGCTTACTTTTCCAACCATCAAAAGCAAAAAGTTTAGATTGGAGGGGCATAAATACAAGTTATATGGAGTCCAACCCCCTCAGAAACAAATTGTATCATTGTATCAGATGATGAAGCTAATATGGAAGGGAACACTAGTGTATGTAGTGCAGTGTCATCAAATGGAGATGTTGGCTTCAAATTATTTAGTGAAGAACCATCTAAAATTCAAGAAATACCACGTGAAGTTCAAAAATTGATTCAAAAGCACAAAACGGTGTTCCAAGATATTCCTATGAAGATGCCTCTTGAGAGAGAAATCAAACACATAATCGAGGTCAAATCAGGGTCAAATATCAAGTTCTATAGATATCCCCATCATCAAAAAACTAAAATCGAAATATTATTCCAATATCTTTTGAAGTGTGGAATCATCACAAAAAGTAGAAGCCCTTACGTTGCTCCAGTGGTTCTGGTCTGAAAGAAGGAAGGATCTTTTAGACTGTATGTAGATTATCGAGGACTAAAAAAGGTAATTGTAAAGAACAAATTTCGTATTCCCTTTATAGATGAAATTCTAGATGAACCTCATGGAGCCCAATATTTTTCAAAATTGGATTTGAGATCGGGATTCTACCAAATCATAATAAGGCTAGAGGACATAGCAAATACTGATTTTTGAGCACATTAAGGCCATTATGAATTTAAGGTAATTCCCTTTGAATTAAATAATGCTCCAACAACCTTCCAAGCCACCATGAATGAGGTATTTCGTCCATATATGAGGAAGTTTATGTTAGTGTTCTTTGATGATATTCTAATCTATAGTTAAACATGGAAGGAGCATCTATAATGTGTGGAGAAAGTTCCCACTATATTAGAAGAATATTAGTTCTATGCAAATATATCGAGGAGCACCTTTGGAAAAGAAGAGGTAGACTACCTTAGACACATAATATCTAATGAAGGAGTAAAAGTAGATCATAAAAGATTGGCTTAAACCAATTAACATCTCCAAATTAAGAGGATTTTTAGGGTTGATTGGATACTATCGAAGGTTTATTTGAAACTATGCTCATGTATCTTCACCCCTAACAAATTTGTTGAAAAAGAACTCCTTTCAATGGGATGATAAAATAGAAAAGTGTTTTGAATACTTAAAGGAAATTATGTCCAAGGCACTTGTATTAACAACCCCATATTTCTCAAAGCCTTTGGTAATTGAATGTGACGCTTCAGGTTTTGGCATAGGAGAAGTTTTGATGCAAGATGGTCATCCAATAGCATTTGAAATCAGGAAGCTCAACAAGCGAGAATGTATCAAGCCTACATACAATAAGGAAATGCTCGTCATTATGGATGCATTAGCTAAGTGGAGGAAATATCTTGGGAATTGAGTCCTTAATATGAATAGACCATAATAGTCTTTAACACCTCCTCCAATTGAAAACACTCTCTAAAAAATTGTTTCCTTCAACATGGATATTTTACATAAGAAAGGGAAAGAGAACATAGTAGCAGATTCTCTGTCTAGGAAAGATGAAGAGTCATCAATACTTTCAATTTCGGTTGTAGTTCCATAATGGCTTAATGAAATTTGAAGTGAGTATGCAAAAGACCCAGAAAGAAGTGCTTTAATCAATAATCTTCCTCATAATTCAAAATTTGAATGGAAAAGTAATATTCTATGGTACAAGGGAAGAATTTACCTAAGCCCAAATTCCAAATTTAAAACCAAAGTGCTTAAGGAATCACATGATTCATTGTGAGTAGGACATGTAGGTTTCTTTAAAACCTACTTTAATGCATGACAATAATTTTTTTGGAAAGGAATGGATAATGGAATTCAAATATCTGTAGCAGAGTGTGATTAATCCCAAAGAAATAAGAATGAGAACATTATGACATTCGGTTTGCTCCATCCCTTAAATATTCCTAACAAAAAATGGGAAGAAATATCAATGGATTTTATCAAGTGTTTACCCATGTCTGATGACAAAGACAAAATTTCTGTAGTAGTCTAAAGACTCACCAAGTATGCACGCTTTATAGGAATGAAGAAATTAGACTCAACAAAACAAATTGCTGAGATATTTTGCAAGAGTGTCTATAAACTACATGGATTTCCCAAAGTCATTGTTAGTGATAGAGACACCAAATTCAAAGGAAATTTCTGGAAGGAAATTTTCAAACATATAGGAACCTACCTCAACATGAGTTCAACATACCATTCTCAAATAGACGGTCAAATAGAAGTCGTCAATAAATGTTTAGAAGCTTATCTATGTTGTTATGCTACAAACAAAAAAATTAAGTGGGATAATGGTTACATATCACCAAATGGTGGTACAATTACACTTACCACACTTCAGCAAAATGACCCCATTTCAAACTCTATATGACTATGAACCTCCTAAGTGGAAGTAATTTTCCATTATTGAGACAAATCTTCCTGCAGTTACACACTAGTTAGAAGAAGCAAAAAAGGTCTTCCAAGCACTAAATGAAAATCTAAATATTGAAATAAATTGTATGAAGCAACAGGCTGACCGAAACATAAAATAAAGTTAATTAGAAGTTGGAGAATGGGTATTTATTAAACTTCTGCCTTACAAGAAATTGTCCTTAAAACAAAAGGGGGGAAACAAATTGGCACCAAATTCCTATGGACCGTACCAGATTAATAAAAAATATCATCCAAGTAGCATGCAATTTGAGCCTTCCTAATAAAAACCATGTTCACAATGTCTTCCATGTATCTTTCCTTAAAAGGGCATTGAGAAAACACTAAATAGAAAAGACAACACTCCTGATATTGGATGATGAAGGGAATATCATTTTAGAACCATAAGGTATCATCACCACCAGGGAAAAGAAGTTGTGATCATGAGTAATCAAAGAATACCTTATTAAGTCGAAAGACCTATAAGAAGAAGAAGCCCCCTAGGAGACAAAATCATTTCACCAACAACACCTGTCGTTACATATGCTTTGAGCACAATGCATCTTTTCAAGAGGGAGGAAATGTTATGTAAAAATTGTAATATGTATTTGTCATTTAATTAGAGAAAGGGAACAATAAGAAGATCATTCCCTTCCACGAAAAGGCACCCTAGGCCATATATAAGCCAGGGGCCCCTTTATGTAAAAATCATCCATTCGTCAAGCTATTAATAAAAATATGTGTTTTCACCTGTCAACTACTGAGCATTATTGCTTCATAGGGATCTTGGATTAATGGCTAACTTCACACAGATAATCCCAAAAATGGAATTTCATGTGTTTGATTTACTAATGATGCCCCAAAGAAAGAAAATGGAAACATCTATTAAACAACCTGAAAGCTATGGCATGGCTCATGAAGAACATGAAGAAATGCTACATGATATATCAAAATTACAAGATCAAGTGCAACAAATGTCACTCTCACAAAAGCTAACAGAAGCTAAGATAAACAGCGTGGAATCTAAAATAAAGGGCATGGAAGATAAGATGAATGGCATGGAAGCTAACATGAATGGTGTGGAAACTAAGATCAATGGCATGGAAGCTAAGATGAATGGCATGGACGCTAAGATGGATGGCATGGATGATAAGATGGAAGAATTGAAGATAAATTTGAATAAGTTGCTGCAAGAAATGGTCGCTAATGGTGAAAGGGTAGTAAAGGAAACCCATGATGAGAACAAAAGAAATGTTAATCATGATTTCATAGACTCTAATGTTGGATCGAAGACCCACCATTCCAAAAATCAATATGAGGAAGTTTGATGGCAAGGATCCCGCAACATGGATATTACAGATGGAGCAATTTTTCGATCTCAATAATGTGTGCAAAACACACAAAAGGTATGTATTGCAACTTTATATTTGGAACGAAATCAGTTTGTATGGTATCAATGGCTTTTCTCTCGTAAACAAATTATCACTTGGGAAATTTTTATGGAAGAAATGACAACACATTATGAGGATACAAAAAGCAACACCGTTTTTAGCCAATTGATAAGTCTCAATCAAAAGGGTTCAATGATGGAGCACATTGAGGAGTTCCAAAAATTGAACATAAGGGTAAAAAATATTCCAGAGGAGCATAGGATTGATGTGTTCATAGGGACTTTAAAGGAGAATATCTAACATGATGTTTCCTTTGGGAACCTGATTCATTAGAGAAGGCATTCAGGTTAGCAAGAAAAATGGAAAGCCAAATTATGGCAACCAGGAAGCATACCACTCACAACTATAAAGATGGAAGTGTTGTTGCCCCTAGTCTTCCACAACCTATAAGGTTGACACCACAACAATTGGAAGAAAAAAGAGTGAAAGGGCTTTCTTACAGTTATGATAGCAAATACACTAAAGGTCATAAGTGTGTTGAGAAGAAATTATTCTACATAGATCGTGAAGAGGAAGAAGAAAAGGATAAACAAATGTCAGAAGAAGAGGATATACTCCTTGAAAAAAGGCTAGATGAAGAAGAAATGAATCCGACCATATCTTGTAATGCATTGGTTGGAATTATCACTCCTCAAACCATCAAGATAGATGGACAAATCAAGAAGAAAAAGGTAATAATGTTGATTGATTCAGGAAGTACCCACAATTTTATTCATTAGAAGATAGCAAAAGACTTGATTGCTTCCTATATCTGGCACCAGAGTGCCAAGTCATGATTGCAAATGGAGGAATGATAAATTGCTCTGGAAAGTGCCATAATATCAAGCTGTCCGTGGGAGAATATGTTTTGACTAGCCCAATGCTTTCCATTCCAATGGGAGGTGCTGATGTTGTACTAGGAGTCCAATCGCTACAATCCTTGGGTACAATAGCTTTTAATTTTCAAAAAATTTTCATCATGTTTTCTACTGAAGGAAAGGAAGTTTAATTAAGGGGTATTGCAGGGAAACCGTGAAAGATAATCATCTCTAACAGTATGACAAAGCTTCTAAAAAAACAACAAAGAGGTGTAATTTCACAATTATGTTCACTAGATGTTTCCACATCAGAATCATTTATTTATCCATATCTCCAAAAAGTCTTGGACAATTATTCCAAGGTATTTGAGACTCTCAAAGGTCTCCCACCTATTCATGATCATGATCATGCTATTCATCTGATTCCAGGAAGTGTTCCTCCAAAAATCAGGCCGTACAGATATCCCTATGCCCAAAAGAGTGAAATTGAATGTATGGTTGTAGAAATGGTAGAGGCTGGTATAATTCAACCTAGTCAAAGTTCTTTCTCTTCTCCAGTAGTATTGGTGCACAAGAAGGATGGATCATGGCGAATGTGTCCAGATTATAGGGAGATCAACAAAATCACTATTAAAGATAAGTTTCCCATTCCTATCATTGATGAATTACTAGATGAATTACATGGATCAATTTACTTCACCAAGTTGGATCTTAATTTAGGATATCATCAAACTAGAATCAAGACTGAAGACATTCTAAAAACACCATTTAGAACTCATGAGCGTCATTATGACTTTTTGGTCATGCCTTTTGGCCTTACCAATGCACCTTCTACATTTCAAGGTTTGATGAATTCCATTTTCAAACCATTCCATAGAAAATTTGTGTTAGTATTTTTTAATGATATACTAATATACAACAAGTCTTGGAAGGATCATGTTGAACATGTTAATAGGGTGCTACAACTATTGGAGGAGAATCAATTATATGCAAAAAGATCCAACTGTTTCTTTGGAGTACAAGAGGCAGAATATCTAGGTCATATTGTATCTCATGAAGGAGTTAAGGTAGACCCTAGCAAAATTAAAGCCATTAAGGAATGGAAAATCCCCACATCCATAAACCATGTGTGAGGATTTCTCGGGTTCATAGGGTATTATAACAAGTTTGTTAAGAATGATGAGAGAATAGTAGCATCTCTAACAACATCATTGAAGAAAGATGCATTTTCATGGACTCCAGAAGCAAAAAAGGACTTCGAACATTAAAGAGGTAATGTGCCAAGCACCAGTCTTAGCTACACCAGACTTCACAAAAACCTTTATTGTGGAATGTGATGCTTCAGGAAATGGAATTGTTGTTGTTTTCATGCAAGATGAAAGACCCATTTCCTTTGAAAGTCATCCAATCAAGCGAAAGTTTTTACACAAATCTAATTTATGAGAAAGAAATGTTGGCAATACTACATGCACGTAAGAAATGGCGACCCTACCTAATGGGAAGACACTTCAAGGTAAAAGCAGATCATGATACCTTAAATATTTTCTAGAACAAAGATTTTCCTATGAAGAGAAAGAAAAGTGGGTCACAAAAATGTTGGGTTATGAATTTGAAATCATCTACAAAAAAGGGAAGGAAAATGTGGTGGGGGATGCACTCTCAAGAAAGGATGAGGATGTGGAAGCATTGTTGTGCACCATTTCTATTATCCAACCAGATTGGATAAATGAAACAAGGGAGGAATCGAAGAATGATGAAGAAGTGTGGTCACTTATTCGAAAGTTACAAAAAAATTCGAGTACATCTGAAACATTTAGATGGCAAAATGATTCGTTATGGTACAAAGAACACTTATACCTCTGTAAGAATTCCCAACTCAAACAAGAGATTGTTATGGAAATGCACACTTCTCCCTTAGGAGGGAACTCAAGATTCTTAAAAACTTACCACAGGGTTAAGAAGGAATCTTTTTGGGATGGCCTTAAATCAGATATTCAAAAGTTTTTGGCGGAATGTTTGGTTTTCCGCCAAAATAAAGTTGAAACAATTAAGACCTCGGGTCGATTACTACCCTTATCCATTCCAAGCCAATGTTGGGAGGAGGTTTCAATGGATTTTATCAAAGTTTTACCCAAGTCTAAGGGAAAGAGTGTCATGATGGTGGTAGTTGACAGACTTACCATGTATGCACACTTTTGTTCATTATGACATCCATTTAAATCCAGTACAGTTTCTACTGCATTTATGGAAACAATTGAAAAACTACATGGAAATCCAAAGATTATTGTAAGTGACAGAGATCCCATTTTCACTAGAAATTTTTGGACAAAATTATTTTCTTGTATTGGTACTCAGTTAGCTCATAGTTCATCTTATCATACTCAATCTGATGGGTAAACTGAGATAGTAAACAAATGTTTGGAAGGATATTTTCGTTGCTTTGTATCTGATAAACAAACACAATGTGTCAAATGGTTGCCTCTGGCTGAATGGTGATATAACACTTCCTTCCATACAACAACAAAAATGACCCCATTTATGGCACTTTATGGATATCAGCCACCATCCATCAGATCATATTTAAGAGTAAATTCTAAGGTTCAAGCAGTGGAACATCACATCGAACATCAATACCAAGTCCTCCAACTCTTAAAGGATAACCTTGTGTTGGCACATAATAGAATGAAACAATAGGTAGATCAACATCGTAGCAAAATAAGTTTTGATGTAGGTGATTGGGTATTCCTATGGCTACAACCATATAAACAAATTCCCCTCAAGCAAGCTAAGAAGGATAATAAATTATCACCAAAACATTATGGGCCATACAAGGTGTTGCAATAGATTAGTATAATGGCATACAAATTGGAGCTTCCTGTAGCTTCTTGAGTGCACCCATTTTCCATGTTTCATGTTTAAAGAAGGTTATAGGTGACAAGCTCCCAGTTCAAACAATATTTCCAAAATTTGATGAGGAAGGAAAAATTATATTGGAACCGAAAGCAGTCACAGAAACAAGAACTCGACAGCTATGAAATTGATCAATTTGAGAGTATCTCATCAAGTGGAAGAACTTATCCATTGAATATTCCACGTGGGAGGATGAGAATTTTGTACAGAAGCATCAAGAACTACTCAAGTGTTGAGGACAACACTTTTTTGAAGGAGAGGGGCATGTTAGGTTCCTATAATACTAGTGATTACCCCATCACTATTGTAGTTGTATCTCTTATTAATATTGTTGTGCCCCATATTGTCCCCATATTATTATTATTGTGCCCCATAGAATCCCTTTGTTGTTATTTTTGTGGCTTTATATTATTATTGTTAGGTTGGTTGGGTTATATTGTGACTCCTTAGAATCCTATATATAGAAAGGAGGTTTTTCCATTTGAATCATCAAAGAATCATGCATTTGTGTAATGTAAAGGAGGTTGCCCCCTTGAAGAGGCTGAATTCTAAGGCCTGGATCTATCTTTTCTATCTTCTTGTGAGCTGGTTTCATAACAATATACATAATATAATATATAATATATATTATATATTTATATATATATATATATATATTATTATATATATAATATATATACTAATATTAAGGTATATTATATATATTATATGGCAATGATTACCCTAGCATGAAAATCTCAAACTCTTTTTTCATACGGTTGGAAAACTTATTTCTAAGAAGGTCATCAATACTTCTAAAGGTAATATCATCTACATAGATAATACAGATTAAAAGTTACCCCCTTCTTTCTTGATGTGTAGATTGCTATCAATTGAGCCTCTATTGAAACCTTGTTAATGAAGCTTAACATCATCAGCATCACCATCTTGTGGTCCCTACTCCTTCACCCAATTGTTGAATAGTTTTTCATTGATACCAATTTCAGTTCTTGAATGCTCCTAATATTTGTCTAGATTGCATTGATTGAAACTCCAATGGTTACGGAAACCATACATGCCCCACAATTGATGAGAATTTGGATGGAAAACTCATTGTATTTGGACATAGGATTGTCATATTATAATTCTTCTCGTCATGCCAATTGTGATGGTATGTCTTATGTATCCCACGTCCTCGCAGTTGAGGATATATTCCTATATCAGCATTGGGTGGATGTATTGGCATTGACTTTATATATTTTTTTACAAGTGGAAAACGACAATGGTTTTTCAAGGAATATCAATCATCTGGTAGTATGAAGCATGGAGTGATGACTTACACCTTAAAAAGTATTTTAAAGCTATAAAAATTAATGAAGTGTTTCTATTCTCCTGCATCATCGCAATTGTGCCAAGAATTTTGATTTTCATTCGGGCCTGACAATTATCAATTATCATTTCCTTGACATTCTTCTGTAATGTTAATGATATGCTTTCTAATGTTCTTGTCACTGCGATAACAATATGCTTTGTGGCTTCTATTGAACATTTATTTTAGAGATTAGGATTTATGATTTTTCGGTGTTTTCCTTTTGTCAAAAGTTACATATTTGCTAATGAATTTGGATGAAGTTGTGTATTTAGTGATGGTTCCTCAAAGTTGATTTCAATTTACTTTGCTTCCCTAGTGTAAAATATATGAAGTGATGCATGAAAACTCCAAATAATTCCTATCATAACTTCAATCTATAAAAGTGGCCCACAAATTCTACAAAATTATATCTCTACATTCCCAAAGCTATTGATCCTCTTACTGTTGAGAGCCCATATTGACACCTATATAAATTGTGTTCTCCTTAACTCTCTATTCTCTGGATCAAACGCCCTAACATTTTTCAAATCAAATGGAGGATATCCTTATAAAAACTAAGAAAAAGAGGAATGCATGAGATTCGTATCTATGCAAATCATCAGAACAGATTCCCCAAGTCAATTCAATGGAGATGGTCATTGAAGGAATCATGAGTGATGAAGAAATGTAAGCTTCTACCTCCCCCACAATGTAACCACTTGCAGAGAAGTTTACATCATTTTTTTCTCCCGCTGCTTACGTGGACGCAATGTGATCTCTTGGACAACTTATCCTTCAGGAAAATAATTTTAAGTAACTGAGCCTCCATAAATCACCATTTTCACTGATTGCAAATCCTCCATACATTTTCATCTTTTTCAATATGATTGATAGTAGACCATATATATGTGTGTGTGTGTGTGCGTGTATTTGTATATAGTTATTGTTTCTTTTTTGCTCATCTTTTGCTTGTTTATCTAAAGTTTGATTATCTTGGATTAACTTTAGATTCTACAGAATTTTTTCTGCTTGATACCCCAGATCATCTATCACTATGTCTGCATGATTACACCAATTATAAATATGATTTGGGAGTTGATAAGATTCTTCTAAATCTTTGAGGGATGTCGCTGCATGTTCTATCAGTGGAGCACAGTCTACCCTTGTAGCTGGCTGATGTGATTTACTGTCACTAGTTGTGCAAAATTTGGTCTTAGGTGGCCATTTTCTAGTTTTGTGAAACCTTCTACCCTAAAATTGCCATTCTTCTACTCGGGGTATTGAGGATGAACTAGTATTCCTGAAGGCTTTCTAGTTTATAGAGTCTTTTAATGACTTGTAGCCCTTTGCTAATGATTGTTCTTGAAATATTATCCCTTTAAACCTAAATACTTTAGCCATGAAAGACTTTTTGGGAATAATTGGGCAGCTGCTACTTTCAAATATGTTTGACCTACTATTGCTAGGTCTACTAGACCTTTCCGTGTCAAGCAGGTTTTGTGGGATATCTATAGATAACCTAGGTGGATGAAATATAGGTCTTTTTATCTAATCTAAATGTGAAGGAACAATTTGAATCTTCCCTTCAGATGAAACTATCCTTTGCAGACATTTTTCTTTCTTTAATTCTTTATTTGCAGCTTGATACTCAAATTACCAATTTTCTTGTAATCCTACTTCCTCATATGTCACCCCTCGGGAATCTATGATTGCTAAGCTTGTAGTGACATGGTATTTAAGTATGGGCTGTTTCATTTTGGGGTGAGCTATATTTGTTAGCTAGAAAGAAGTTTGCATTATTATTGATAAATATTCAGACTCTCATAACAATCTAAGATGTTGTACTCCCACCGTTAACTTCCATGCATCTTTTAGATGTTTATCTGATAGGCTCATTGTGTATTTTGGATAAATAGTACCATATTGACATCCTACAATCATGTTTCCTGTTATGGACCCAATTCTAGCTTGTTCATAGTCTAGATGTCTACAATCGAATATCTATGCTAAGCTTGGAGCATATATTCCAATCTTGAATAATCGAACTAAACCAAGTCTTATTCCTCCAAAATGTAAATAGGCATATTTTTTGGCTTTTACATATTCTTTAAATTTTTCTAGCTCTTTATCTTGAAACAACTTTAAACCAACAATTTGGGTTGCTTCTCCAAGGATGTGGATTTATAAACCTAGGAACTTGTGAGCTCAGGGGGGTTCCACTTGGACGGTTCTAATCCATTTGATGTTAACCTCAGGAAGTTGTATCCATGTCATGTTTGATAATCAATGGCTAAGAGGAAAAGACAGAAATCTGCAATGTATGCAATAGATAAAACACTCAAATGGTAAAGAAATTGATTTCTCTGAACTTGCTAGAATAGAACTATCTGTCAATTATATCAAGCATATAAATGTTGATAAAAGTTGGATTCAGTGTTTCGAAGTAGACAACCTAGCAAATGCATATGCCCTCTGCAAAAAAGAAAGATAAGACATGATGGGTAAATAAAAAAAGATCGAAACTGGACAATCATCCAAAACTAAAGAGGTTGATCCAGCACCGCCATGGTACAAAGATGCTCAGCTAGACCCCATTCTAGCAGAAGTGGATATCAAATATATTCTAGAGGCTCTAGAAAGGCAAAAGGTGAAAGATGCCGATAAGACCTGCAATCAGTATAGAATGGATCTGTGCGTCTATGACTATAGTCACAGTGAATAAAATTCTACATAAGAATATTTACTTTTGTAAAAGGAAGATTGAGTAGACACTGTGGGGGTACGATTCTTGGAAAAACCCTCAACCATTCTATATGCTTAGTTTAGGTTTGAAATCTAGATTTCAGATCTGAAGAGACTTCTCTGGTCTATAAATAAGTGTTTTAAAAAATTAACGAGCATCGTCGAGAACGAGCCCTCTTATGTTGTTATTCACATAGTATGTATATTTTACTTGATTTAATATAGAAGATTGTTGGACCACCTATTTGAGGAAAGTTTAGTAATTCTCAAAATAATTTCAAGAGTATAAGGTGAAGATGAAGACCCGAGGAGTGGTCATGGTTCACGTCTCTCAGTGACAGAATTAGACCAACATTCATCTTTCTTTTTATCATGTAAGTACTAAGTCCAACGTATATATATATGCACACACACACACACATATATATGTTAGGTTCCTATAATACTAGTGATTACCCCATTGCTATTGTAGTTGTATCCCTTATTAATATTGTTGTGCCCCTATTTTCCCCATATTGTTATTATTGTGCCCCATAGAATCCCTTTATTGTTATTTTTGTGGCTTTATATTATTATTGTTACGTCGGTTGGGTTATATTGTGACTCCTTAGACTACTATATATAGAAAGGAGATTTTGTCAATTGAATCATCAAAGAATCATTCATTTGTGTAATGTAAAGGAGGTTACCCCCTCGAAGAGGCTGAATTCTAAGGCGTGGATCTATCTTTTCTATCTTTTTATGAGCTGGTTTCATAACATTTGGTATGAGAGCTTTAGATAATAGGGTTTCGCTGCTCCAAATAGGTCATTGTCGCATTTTCACTATAAATTTTCTTCTGCGATGTTTCAGAAGCTTAAAAAAAAACTATTTGAGGCAAAATTGCATTGAACCTTAGGTCTGAATTTCAGAGCTTTTAGTGCTATATTTGCATAGATATGATTTGAGGAAGTTGGTATTTTTGTAGACTCCTGAATTACTTTCTCTCTGAGCATCGGATTGAAATTTCATAAGAAGTTAAAGAAAGAGGATGGGACTATAGTTTCTTGTATATATTTTTTAGAGCCAAAGGTCAAAATAGTGACTCGTGGCACATCATAAAAGTTCGCTCTACTGAACTAGTCTATAATCAGGGCACTGTGGGAAATTTGGCATAAGTCTTCCCTGGAGAATCCAATTTGGATTAGACTGGTGGCATTGGAAAGAGGATGCAAAGAGCTACCACAGGTCGCAATTTTAGAACTGGATGATCTAAAATTACTGAGATACGTCAGATTCAATATCAAGCTCCTACAAAGTGAAAAAAGGTGTGTAGTTTTCTTAAATTTTGGTATAAGCTTGGTTTGAAAAACTAGTTTGAAGGAATTCAAAGTGCATAGCAAGGAATTATCATCTGTAATTGATGCCCCAAGGAAAGAAAATGTAAACACCTAATAAGAAACCTGAAATCTCTAGCATGACTCATGAAGAAGAGGAAGAAATGCAACATGATATATCAAAATTACAATACCAAGTGCAACAAGTGTCACTTGCACAAAAAGGAACATAATCTAAGATGGATGGTTTAAGGAAATATGTAGAAGCTAAGATGGATGGTTTAAGGAAAGATGTAGAAGCTAAGATGGATGGTTTAAAGAAAGGCATAGAAGATAATATGGATGATTTGAAGATAGATTTGAAGATAGATTTGAAGAAAGGCATGGAAGATTTGAAGATAGATTTGAAGACAGATTTAACAAAGTTTCTACGATAAATGCTTACTAATGGTGAAAGGGTAGTAAAGGAAGCTCATGATGAGAACAAAATAAATGTTCGTCATGATTTCATAGACTCTAATTTTGGATCGAAGACCCACCATATTCCAAAAATCGATATGAGGAAGCTTGATGGCAACAATCCCACAGCATTGATATTACAAATGGAGCAATTTTTCGATCTCAATAATGTGCAAAACCCACAAAAGGTACGCATTGCAACTTTATATTTGGAACCAAATCATTTTGTATGGTATCATTGGATTTGCTCTCATAAATAAATTATCACTTGGGCAGTTTTTATGGAAGAATTGGCAACACATTATGAGGATACAAAAAGCAACACATTTTTTAGCCAATTGATAACTCTCAAACAAAATGGTTCAATAAGGGAGCACATTAAGGAGTTCCAAAAATTGAACATAAGGGTAAAAGATATTCTAGAGGAGCATAGGATTGATGTGTTCATAAGAACCTTAAAGGATCATATCCAACATGATGTCTGCCTTTGGGAACCTGATTCATTAGAGAAGGCATTCAAGTTAGCAAGAAAAATGGAAAGCAAAATTATGGCAACCAGGAAGCATACCACTCACAACTATAAAGATGGAAGTGTTGTTGTCCCTAGTCTTCCACAAACTATAAGGTTGACACCACAACAATTGGAAGAAAAAAGAGCGAAAGGGCTTTCTTACAGTTATGATAGCAAATACACTAAAGGTCATAAGTGTGTTGAGAAGAAATTATTCTACATAGATCGTGAAGAGGAAGAAAAAAAGGATAAACAAATGTCAGAAGAAGAGGATATACTCCTTGAGAAAAGCCTAGATGAAGAAGAAATGAATCCGACCATATCTTGTAATGCATTGGTTGGAATTATCACTCCTCAAACCATCAATATAGAAGGACAAATCAAGAAGAAAATGGTAATAATGTTGATTGATTCAGGAAGTACCCACAATTTTATTCATTAGAAGATAGCAAAAGACTTGATTGCTTCCTATATCTAGCACCAGAGTGCCAAGTCATGATTGCAAATGGAGGAACGATAAATTGCTCTGGAAAGTGCCATAATATCAAGCTATCTGTGGGAGAATATGTTTTGACTAGCCAAATGCTTTCCATTCCAATGGGAGGTGCTAATGTTGTACTAGGAGTCCAATGGCTACAATCCTTGGGTACAATAGCTTTTAATTTTCAAAAAATTTTCATGAAGTTTTCCGCAGAAGGAAAGGAAATTTAATTAAGGGGTATTGCAGGGAAACCGCGAAAGATAATCATCTCTAATAGTATGGCAAATCTTCTAAAAAAACAACAAAGAGGTGTAATTGCACAATTATGTTCACTAGATGTTTCCACATCAGAATCATCTATTTATCCATATCTCCAAAAAGTCTGGGACAATTATTCCAAGGTATTTGAGACTCTCAAAGGTCTCCCACCTATTCGTGATCATGATCATGCTATTCATCTGATTCCAGGAAGTGTTCCTCCAAAAATCAGGCCGTACAGATATCCCTATGCCCAAAAGAGTGAAATTGAACTTGTAGAAATGCCAGAGGCTGGTATAATTCAACCGAGTCAAAGTTCTTTCTCTGCTCCAGTAGTATTGGTGCACAAGAAGGA
>APFE030250992.1:0-57306 GCA_000404065.3 Pinus taeda | reverse complement strand
GGTAATATCATCTACATAGATAATACATATTAAAAGTTACCCCCTTCTTTCTTGATGTGTAGATTGCTATCAATTGAGCCTCTATTGAAACCTTGTTAATGAAGCTTAACATCATCAGCATCACCATCTCGTGGTCCCTACTCCTTCACCCAATTGTTGAATAGTTTTTCATTGATACCAATTTCAGTTCTTGAATGCTCCTAATATTTGTCTAGATTGCATTGATTGAAAATCCAATGGTTAGGGAAACCATACATGCCCCACAATTGATGAGAATTTGGATGGAAAACTCATTGTATTTTGACATAGGATTGTCATATTATAATTCTTCTCATCATGCCAATTGTGATGGTATGTCTTATGTATCCCATGTCCTCGCAGTTGAGGATATATTCCTATATCAGCATTGGGTGGATGTACTGGCATTGACTTTATATATATATTTTTACAAGTGGACAACGATAATGGTTTTTTAAGGAATATCAATCATCTGGTAGTATGAAGCATGGAGTGATGACTTACACCTTCAAAAGTATTTTAAAGCTATAAAAATTAATGAAGTGTTTCTATTCTCCTGCATCGTGGCTATTGTGCCAAGAATTTTGATTTTCATCCGGGCCTGACAATTATCAATTATCATTTCCTTGACATTCTTCTGTAATGTTAATGATATGCTTTCTAATGTTCTTGTCGCTATGATAACAGTACGCTTTGTGGCTTCTATTGAACATTTATTTTAGAGATTAGGATTTATGATTGGTCGGTGTTTTCTTTTTGTCAAAAGTTACATATTTGCTAATGAATTTGGATGAAGTTGTGTATTCAATGATGGTTCCTCAAAGTTGATTTCAATTTCCTTTGCTTCCCTAGTGTAAAATATATGAAGTGATGCATGAAAACTCCAAATAATTCCTCTCATAACTTCAATCTATAAAAGTGGCCCATAAATTCTACAAAATTATATCTCTACATTCCCAAAGCTATTGATCCTCTTACTGTTGAGAGCCCATATTGACACCTATATAAATTGTGTTCTCCTTAACTCTCTATTCTCTGGATCAACCACCCTAACATTTTTCAAATCAAATGGAGGATATCCTTATAAAAACTAAGGAAAAGAGGAATGCATGAGATTCGTATCTATGCAAATCATCAGAACAGATTCCCCAAGTCAATTCAATGGAGATGGTCATTGAAGGAATCATGACTAATGAAAAAATGTAAGCTTCTACCTCCCCCACAATGTAACCACTTGCAGAGAAGTTTACATCATTTTTTTCTCCTGCTGCTTACGTGGACGCAATGTGATCTCTTGGACAACTTATCCTTCAGGAAAATAATTTTAAGTAACTTAGCCTCCATAAATCACCATTTTCATTTATTGCAAATCCTCCATACATTTTCATCTTTTTCAATATGATTAATAGTAGACCATATATATGTGTGTGTGTGTGTGTGTGTGCGTGTATTTGTATATATATATAAACTCACTTAATAAAAATTTTAGTAATTGTTGACCTCATACATCATGGTCAACCTTGTTGAACAATGGTAAATCATGTTTTATAAAATCGATTATTGTCATCCATGGTCAATTATGGTCGAACATTGCATTGTCACAAAGATTTTTTGTATATGAAAATTAATAGCTGATAATCATGTTCAACTATGGTACAACGTTGCATTGTGACAAGGATTATCTAAATATGAAAATCAACCATCTTCAACCATTGTGAAGGATGTTAATTTTAGTGTTTACTGTATTTGTCTTAGCATTTATATACTTTGGTTTTATAATATTTGTCCATCAGGTTTAATTTTATTCCCTTGGGTTCATAAGCCCTTTGGGTTTTAGTATTAATCCCTTTCATTTAGTATTTTCTTGTCTTTATAATATAAATTATTTGGGTTTATTATTCCCTTGGGTTTATAATATCAATCATGGTCAATCATATCCAACCATGGTTAACCATGGTCGAATGTCGCATTGCGACAATGATTATTTAAATATGAAAATCAACCATGGTCAACCATAGTCCAAAATTGCATTGTGATAGATTGTCTTGATAAGAAAATAAATCATGGTTACGCATGGTTAACCATGGTCTAGCATCACATTGTGACAAAAATTGTCTCAATATGGAAATCAACCATGCTTAACCATGCTCAACCATGTTTATTTTAGGGTTTATAATATTTATCTTAGGGTTTACATACCTTGGTTTTATAATTTATGTCGCATTGACAAAGGTTGTCTCAATATAATAATCATTGTCAACCACAATCAACCATGGTCAATTATGGTAATACTTCATCAAATATGGTCAACCATGTTTTATAAAATCAAACATGGTCATTCATGGTCAGTCATGGTAAACCATGCTCAAACGTTACACTGTCATAACTATTGTGTTAACATGAAAACCAATGACTGTTAATCATGGTCAACCATGCTCGATCATCACATTGTGACAAGGATTGCCTTAGTATGAAAATCATCCATGTTCAACCATTGTCAATGATGTTTATTTTAGTTTTTATAATATTTATCTTAGACTTTATAGACCTTGGGTTTATAATATTTTTCCCTTCGGTTTTTAGCATTTATCTGTAGAGTTTATTATTCCCTTGGGTTTATAATATCAATCATTATCAAACATGCTCAGCCATGTTTATTTTAGTGTTTATAATTAATAATTGTGTTAAGCATTGTCCAGTGTCGTATTGTTAAAATGATTGTGTCATTATGAAAATCAACCATGGTTAATCACGTTTTATAAAATCAATCATGGTCAACCATGGTCCAATGTCACATTGTGACAAAGATTGTATCAATATGAAAATCAATCATTTTCTCAACCATGCTGCAACATCGCATTATGAAAAAGATTGTCTCAATATGATAATCATCATAAACCATGGTCAATTATGGTCAGTCATGGTCAACCATGATCAACCATGGTCATTCATGGTTAGCCATGGTTAAACGTCACATTGTCACAAATATTGTGTTAATAGGAAAATCAACCATGGTTAAGCATGGTCAACCATGGTCCAATGTTGTTATATCTCCCATTTGAAAAGAAAGAACATCACACCCCAAAAAAAATGTTAGAACATAATTTAGTCTATTCAACATAACATTCTAGACTAAATAATCTTATCCATAGCAATAATTCCCCTACTGCCACTATCAAAAAAATCCCTCTAACATTCCTCGAATCATCTCAGGCTTGACCTATATACTCTATGGAAGTAAAGGTCGATGCCACCTTATATGTTTGGATATTTCTTCTTAATTATTATAATGTTTCTACAATGTTCTAACCTTTACCTTGGTTCCTTATAGGTGTACACATATCTTTGTAAGTGATTGACATCAATGTGCGAATATATTTCAAGTCATTTGGCATAATTCGATACTTTTATTATACTTGTGCACTATAAATTTTGTTGTACCCCTTCAAACATTATTTATACTTACCCACGAAAACACTGATAAATGCATGAGGGTAACGATAATGGATAAATTTCATGGTAATATGTGTCTATGCCCCCAAACACCCCCCTGCCATGGTCGTATGGCTTATCCAAGGTACCTTGCACTCTTTATTTACTAGTGACTTCTCTTTTCCCGCTTGGAGCTTACCAACCGAGCCAGTATCGATCTGCCACATTACTCGCTTTACGAGATGAGATGTGGCACCCATGTGATGCATTCAGAGTTTCCTTTATATGTGTTTAATGGTGGTGATGGTTTCTGCTAAGAAATCAACGATACAACCAAAACTTATAACCCTAATATTCTTTTACCCTAACCCTTAATCACATTCTATCATTCTTCCCCAATGTTTTAGGTTGAAGGCTCATAGATCACCTCTCCTTGGTTTCTGAAGGAGCCAATGATGATAACCTTTTCTTGCTTACCTTGGGCTACCATATGGGTGCAAAAGCAACATGCTCTATCATTCGAAGTCGATGATAGAAAATTGCCTCTCTATTCACTGGTTATATTTACACATGTCTACACAGTGTGCAGGGTTATCTATGAACCCCGTGTAATATTCTTTTCAAGTTACAACTAATCCAATTTTGGTACCCAGTAGGCAACGTGACGTACCCTGGAAAGGTTTTTCTTCCATGGTGGCATATGCTTGGGCATGGAAAACTATTAGAGCTAGTTTCTCTTATTGTTTCTGCCATACATTGAACCCCTTTAAGTTTTGAACTGATAGTTTCCATTTTTGTTTACCGTTTTGTTTCTTATTTATAAGAATTTGGTTCACCCAGTTTCCATAGTCATTTTGTCAAGTTTGAGAGTTTGCGGCACCTCATTGCGTGGCTTCTTCACCCTTTAAGTTTTGAACCAATAGTTTCCATTTTTCTTTACCGTTTTGTTTCTTATTTATAGGAATTTGGTTCACCCAGTTTCCATAGTCATTTTGTCAAGTTTTAGAGTTCGCTACACCTCATTGTGTGGCTTCTTCACTGGATTTTTCACACGGGGCATAAACTTTGTGCCAGTCATCTCTAGGTAGTAATTTTGCTCCTTGTATTTCTGAGATTTCATTAGGAAAGTTGTTTTCAATACATGGGTTTAATACTAATCCCTTTTCTTTCTCTATTCCTAACTGAAGTTGGAACCAGGCTCTCCTCCACTTCCTTTTTCTTCTAGTAGGTAAATTTAGTCTTAATATCTACTTATATACTTTAGTGTTTCTTTAACAAGCATTATCTATTCTCCTTTAGAGTCGTTGTTTATTTTTTTTAATTTTTTTTTTGGACTACAGGTACTCGTAGACTCTTTAACCTAAGTTCAAGTTTCTAGCTTACAGTACTCCCTTCTCCTATTAAGTAGTTTCAATTCAATTTTATTCTTTAGGTAGGTTGAATCCCTCCATTGCGATGGGTCTTCGATGCTAAGGAATACTATTCTTTTCTTCTCCTGAGCTAGCTTCCAGTAACTCGGTTCTATGATTTCATTGATAGCCCTCATGTCCAGGCATTGGGCCACTACCTTCACTATAGAAACCTCCAGAGTTATAGTTTTTCCTTTACATCTAAATGATGGTTTATAATTGCTCTCTAATTGTATTTTGGCACTGTAAAGATTTATCCTCCAAGTTTCACATTGTGTTGTATTTGATTTAGATGAATGACTATTTCCACAAGGACAGATTATATGTCCTTATCACTGTATTTATATTACAGGAAGTATATGTATATATATCTACTTCATGGAATATCTTTCTAACAGGTTAATGATATTGGTATTAATGTAAATTTTCTTTGTATCTAATTTCATAATGCTGGGTTATGCTAGAATTATTCTCTTCTGTTTATAATAAGATCGGGATAATTTACTTTACATGTCATTCTAATTCACTGTTATCTTACAACATTCTTCTGTTACATATACATACTCTTTTCAATTTCCTGGGATCTCACTAGTAAGGGAAAAGAGACTCTCTAACCCAATCTCAGATCAACTAAATCATTGTGGTCATTCAAGGTCCATAATTGTTAATTCACCGCATATTTATCTATTAATAAAGTTTATAATTTACCCTCCATTTCTAGTAATTACCTCTGTTCTATAGAGGGTTTTCATTTGATGAGCTACAGAGAATAAATAGTGACCTCAATTTCTCCTATTAGCTACCCATGATCTTATTTTGATTTTCATTGATTTGTTTCTACTTTACAGTCAATTCAAAATGTTATAATAGACTACTACCATCAATAAGAACCTTACTGGAATTTTAGGTTTACTCTAAGAGTGTTATCCCACATCAAAGTATAGTCCAACATGTCAGACATACAACCCAATATGAAACAAATACCTTCACTATGGTTACATGGGTTCTCTATGCAGATGTTGTTTTTTCTTCCTTTCTAAACTATGTTCATAGTTAGATCTTAACCATAAAACAGAGAAGATTCGTATGGATCCTAGACCTAAAAGCTAATCTATTTTTTGTGCGTAAGTCTCTTCTTTCCAAGTCTACTATAGACCAGTCATTCTAAATACATACAATTCCTAGCCAAATTTTAATTTTGTGATATATGCATAAATATCAGTTACTCTTCACAATATAAAATATTTACTCTAGAACCATAGTTTGTTAGCATATGGAAAATAAGATATTTGTAGGTGTACAGAGGCATCTTATTCTAGAATTCCTAAACATAAAAAACATTACAGAATATTTCATCGGTAGCGTTATAGAATATTTTTGTGTAGAACTTCAGAATAATATTAATAATCCTTCTTCTAAATACTATCATAAATATAATCCATAAGATTATCACAACATAAAATCTTGCATTTCATTCTAAATTATCGTTTCATAGAAAATAATGTAGCCTTCACTAACCTGCAATGATATAGAAAAATAAATCACATTCAAACCAATAATATGCAAATAGGACACACTTCAAAATAGAACACTTTTCTCCTCCCAACCTTAGAACTGCTTCTCCTTAGTTCACCCCTGAACAAACATTCATTTTCCAAGCTATCAACAACCTTGTTGGTCCATGGAATAGGAATTTTAGGCCTTCCTTCCATGTGGGATTTTCCCTCAAGTGGCACTCTAGTTTTGTGTTTTTTTTCTTTCAAGCCACTTGCCTAGGATCTTATGTTTTTTAACAAAATCTTGATTTTATCCTCAATGATGGTTTAAGAAAATCCCTGCTTAGCATTTATCTCAAGATAAACACATAACGGATCTTTCTCTCTCATCCATTAAGTCTTTCCAGAATTATTATCGTTGAAAGGTTATCATATATAGAACTCATCTTCAAGTATTAAATTTTCAAGTCTTTCCAATTTGTTACTCATTTATCAACAAAACATTTATATACGTAACTATGTCATCACATTTCATGAATTTTTTGTCATCATAGTTCAGCTATAGAAAACAATAACAATATTATTACTTCTAGTAGAGGAGGGTTATTACATTCTCCCTCCCTTTCATTTACATTGTCCTCAGTGTTTCAATTCCCATTTTCTGAAACAATGGTGTCTATTTTCTCTACATTTCTTCTTCAATTTCCCAAGTGGCTTCTTGAGGAGTAAAATTCCTCCACTGCACCTTAACCTGAGCAACGAATTGATTGTGGAGCCAAATTTCTCTCTTGTCTAGAATAAAAAGTGGTTCTTCCTGGAAGTCACTTTTGGGTTCGACCTATAGAATTTTCCAAATGCTAATATGAGTATTATCATGTACATATATTTTTTAATAAAGATATATGAAATATATTATGAACTTTAATGTAACTTGATGAAGCGAACTAGTAAGCTACAAGTTTGACTCAATCCAAAATTTTGAATATTAAACAAAATCGTGCAACTAATTCTGAACATGTCCTTATGCACAAAGTGCTTTTCTTGGTTTCACCCTCAGATAAATGTGATCATCGAATTTAAATTCCTTTTGTGTTATTTTCTTGTCAGCATAACTCTTTTTTTGGTCCTACACTGCTTTAACATTATGTCGAATTCTCCACATAGTTTATTCCATTTCTTACTATAATTCTATCCAGAAAATCAATTTGTCCTTTGGTTGACTCAGACTAAGGGGTGTATGGAATTTCCTTCCATATAAATCCACTAAGGGGATCATTTTAATAAATGTTCGATAGTTGTTATTATATGAAAATTCAGCTAAATGTAGGAATCCTTCCCACTGTGTAGGTCTATCCATCACATACATTATGAGAATATCCTCAAAAATTTCGTTGACCCTTTCAGTCTATCCATCCATTTGAGGATGGTATTCCATGCTGAAATTTAACTTAGTACCCATGTTCCGAAATAATTCCCTTAAAAAGGTTGAGGCAAATTTGGCGTCTTGGTCTAATACTATCATATTAGGCACTCCATGCAGACAAAAATTTCCTTCATAAATATACTAACAATTTGCATTGTGCCATAGGTGGATTGTACTTGTATGAAGTGGGTTGCCTTACTTAGACTATCCACTACTACCATAATGGAGGTATGTTGTTCATGTTCATGGTAATCCTGTAATAAAATGTAAGGATGTTATTTCCCATTTCCATTAAGGAATAGGTAATGGATCGAGCAACCTAACAAGGTGCTAATGTTCGACGTTAGCCCGTTCACACTATATACATTTCGAGAAATATTCCACACCTATTTTTTCATACTTGGCCAAAAGATATTTTTCCTCAATGCCATGATCATCGTCTCATATCCCCCATTTCCTGCAAATGGCTTCTTATGATAATCATAAAGTAACATCTCTTTCAAGTTCAGTATATTGAATACATATAATTTCTCTCTATAGGTCAAAAGTTTTTCAGCATCTTCTACGTACCCCGAAACATGAACTTGTTGCAATTTTTGTTGAATATCTAAATATTTTGGACCTTTATACGTAGAAAATTTATTTTTCTCTACGAAGTCTACTTTAATCCTACTAACAGTTACGTACATTAATTTGTAAGCATGCATACTGAAAGCATCAACTATTTTGTTTTATTTCCCCTTTATGTGCTTAATATCGAACTCAAATTCACTAAGAAATGGCATCCACGTAGCCTATCTTGCATTAAGCTCTGACTAACTAAATAAATACTTTAAGTTGAAATGATATGTTATTAAAGTAACTTTATTTCCTAACAAAAAGTTCCTCCACATTTTCAAGGCATGGATAATAGAAACTAATTCGATATCATATATCGAATAGTTCATTTCGTGGTTCTTCAACTTCCTTGATTCATATCATATTATGGAATTATCCTCCACCAAAAATCCCCCTAGCTTTCCATACATGCATCTATACATACTGTAAATTCCTTGTTTGGATATGCAAGCCTTAAAATAGGAGTTGTGGTGAGTAATTTTTTAAATTTAACAATTTCTTTCGGCATTTGACAGTCTAATCAAAATTTACCCCTTTTTTCTGTAGAGAGGTAATAGGATATGCTATATTAGAAAAGACTTCAATAAACCTACAGTAATATCTTGAAATTCCCATAAATGACCTGATAGTAGATACATATTTGGGTATAGACCAGCTAACCATAGAATTCACCTTATCTAGATCAACTGCTAAGGCTTCCTTCGAAATGACATGCCCCAGATATTCTATTCTAGTTTTATAGAACTTAGACTTAATAATGTTTTCACTTAATGTCCGTTGCAGCAGCCTTAGGTGTTCCTTGTGTTCTTCCTCATTTCTAGAATATGCTAGGATATCATCAATGAATACTACTATAAATTTGTCTAGATATTTATTGAGTACATTGTTCATTGAACACATGAAAGTTGCTAAGGAATTCATCAGGCTAAATGGTGATATTGCAAACTTGTAGTGCCTGTGCCGGCACCTAAATGTTGTTTTATAAATATCCTCATTTTCAATTCTCAACTGATGATATCATGTTCTTTGATTGATTTTCAAAAATATGGTGGCTCCCCTTATTTGATCAAATAAATGATCAATAAGAGGCATGGGATACTTACTTTTGATAGTTAGCTTGTTTAGTTGGCGATAATCAATGAACATTCTAAATGTTTCATATTTATTTTTAACAAAAAAGTATAGGTGATCCCCATGGTGATACACTAGGCCTAACATATCCTTTATCTAGCATCTCCTGTAGTTTCATCTTCAACTCCAACAACCCTAGTAGACTCGTCCTGTATGGGCTCTAGACACTCAAGCACACTAGGTACCAAGTCTATGGAGAAGTCTATATATTTATGGGGTGGTAAACTAGGAATATCCTCAGGAGAAACATCTATGAATTCATTAATGATTGGGATAATATTCAATTTTACCTCTCTATTTTTCTACTCGTTTTATTCTACATAAACCATGAATATTTGGTATCCTTTCTAAGCACTCTTCTTCATTTGCAGGGATGTAATTTGCCTAACCGATATTGGTTTTGGCACACCCTGAATGGTTTGAGTTTGTCCTTGCGGATTGACATAGGTCCCATTTTTTCATAGGAAGTTTATAAGTGTTTCTTGATGCTCCATCCAATCCATTCCAATTAACATATCATAAGACCCAAGGGGAAGTACATTTAAATCTACTAATGTGAAGTAACCATTTAAATTTAGATGACATTGTCTCACTCAGCTAGTGGCTCTTTTATTGGTGCTAGCATTAGGGGAAGCTTGAGGTCTAAAATGGGCCTCCTAAGAAAATGATAAAATAATGGTGGAAATAGTAAAATAAGATTAGATTATATCATCAAAATTTAGAGGGAAAAAAGAAAAAACTATTTTTTCAACTCACATTTTCAACTTATCTCCCTATGGGTTTACTCAATTTTTTAGCGGAAACACTCATTGGAAGAAGAATTGTACTCCTCATCCAATGAGTACCCATGTTGCATACTTTCGATCAAACATGCTACATGAAAAATGAGAAATACATGAAAAACATGATTGCAATAACTTCTTTCCACGTATTTCTCATTTTGATGTAGCAAGATTCATAAAAAGTATGCAACATAGGTACTCCTTGGATGAAAAATTAAATTTTGCATCCAACAAGTATTCCTGTTCGAAATTTAAGTAAAACCTTAGGGAGATAAGTTGAAAATACGAGTTGGCAAAATAGTTTTATTATTTTATTATTTTTTAAGATTTTTATTTGTTTACTCCAAAAATGATGAATCATCCCCCATGCTTGACATCATCATGTTGAATCCTATTTGTTCTTATAAAGTTCATTTTGGTTGTACATTTTTCTTACGAGGACCATTTTAGACCTCAAAATTTGCCTAATGTTGCCAATTGCACCAACCAAGTTGTTTTATATTTTTCAATTCTTATTTTACAATTTTCCACTATTTGTTGGCGAGAGTACTTTCTAGCCCAGTCATTATGGATTGATGTTTCACTTGTATATCTTCCAAGGTTGTGCTTACTCTTGGAATTATCCTAGAAAGGTCATTCATTGTAGTAGCTTCATGCACAACTTCTATATTTTTCACAGACCTAGGGTTGTGTGGGAAATCCCTCAGTAAATGAGGTTCACCACACCCCCAACGTTTTAGTGATCTCTTCTGCTTGTCTCCATTACATATTTTAACATTTAAATATATGTTTTTTTTACCCTGCCTGGGAATGTTCTTGTTCGTTTACATTCACCATGTCAAGCATTTTTTGTTCGTGGTCCCATCCAAAATTCTTAAGATATTCTGGTTTTATTTGTCTTCCTTCCACTTTTTCCTTGATCCTATCATTATTATTCCAAATCATGGAACCTTACCCCTTACTTTTAAAATACTAATAACATAAACATTATTTTCTCACAACCTCATCCATTTTTTTTTGGTTATCAAACTCGATTTGTTCCTTGTAAACTATAGGCAATAATTTTATGAACCACTGTAATTTAGCCTTTTCCTCCTTGAGATATGGGACATATATCAATAAGTTTGTAAATTCTTCTACAAACTCATCCATGGTCAATTGTCCCGATCTTAACTCGTGAAACTCTTTTGCTTTCTCATCATAATATCTCTCACTTAAGTAGAAATTCTTAAAGTGTTTATGGAATTCATCCCATAATATTGTTTTTTCCTCCAAAACCTGTACACTCTTCTCCTCTTCCCACCATAGGGAAGCTTTTCCTTCTAATTGTCTGGTAGCTAATATGTCTTTTAGATTGCTTTCATAATCATAAACTTGAAAATACTTGGTCATAGTCAATAACTGGGTTCCGCATCATCATCCTCCCCATCAAAGGTAGGGGGCTTAATCTTTCACAATCCTCCTTGGAGTTTTGTCTATCTCTTTCGTTTAGATTTTTTGGAGTAAATTCTATCTGAATCCCATTCACTTTGAAATTTTCTAGCTTATGTGCATTCTTCCTTCAATACCTCTCACTCCACTATTTTTTGGCTTGATTTCTCTGTAAAACTTCTGATCATCCTTTCTTTCTCCTCGCTGGCATCTGTCAGATGTTCCTTACTATCTCTTAAATGTGCCAAATATCATTAAAGATTGTGTATGACTTCCATGAATGGATTAGTGGTTGGGTAGCTCCCTACCCCAATTCCACATATAGAACATCCCTTGTTGGGATTACACATGTTTCTTCATCCATCATGTTGAGTATGTGCTTAGCCTAATTATCTTGTTGTTTAGATAGAAAAGTAACTTGTTAGTTTATTATACTTCTCCTTTTCTTTTATTTTCTTTGTGGTAGTTCATTAAGGCCCAATGGAGAACATAGTCTCTAAGCCCGTCTGTCGTATCTCCCATTTGAAAAAAAAATATCATAACCAAAAAAAAATTGTTAGACCATAAATTTAGTCACTATTAACATTATAGACTAAATAAGCTTATAATCTATAGCAGTAATTCCCTTACTTTCACTATGACATATATCCTATTCTAGCATTCCTCAAATCATCTCAGGTTTAACCTATATACCTTATGGAAGTAAAGGTTGATGGAACCTTATATGTTTGGATGTTTGGTTCTTAATTATTATAATGTTGTTATAATGTCCTAACCTTTACCTTGGCTCCTTATAGGTGTGCACATCTCTTTGTTAGTACTTCAAATCAATGTGTGAATATATTTATGGAAGTTTTTCATAATTTGATACTTTCATTATACTTGTGCATTATAAATTTTGTTGTACCCCTTCAATCGTTATTTATCCTTATGAAGGAACATAATTATTAATGCATGAGGGTAATGATAATGGCTAAATTTCATCGTAATATGTGTCTATGCGCCCCATCCCCCCATGGTCGTATGGCTTATATAGGGTACCTTTCACTCTTTATTTACTAGTGGACCTCTTTTATCATGCTTGGATCTTACCAACCAAGCTAGCCTCGATTTCCCACATCATCCAATTAACGTGACGAGATGGGGCGCCCATGTGATGCGTTAAGGGTTTCCTTTATATGCATTTAACAATGACAATGGTTTCCACTGGGTAATAAATGGTGCAACCAAAACTTGTATCCCTAATCTAATTTTACCCTAACCCTTACTCGTATTTCATCATTTCTGCCACCGTGTTCTCGGTTCAAGTTTCGCAGAGCACCTCTGTTTGGTTTCTGAGGTAGCCCAAGCTGATACCCTTTTCTCACATGCCCTAGTTGTCATATGGGTGTAGATGCAACACCCTCTGTCATACCCAGTCACTCACATAAAATTCCCTCTTGTTTCACTGGTTATATGTACACATGTCTGCATTGTTCGTTGTTTGTCTATGAACCCTATCTGCTATTCTTTTCAACTTACAACTACTCCTCCAATTTTTGTACCCAGTATTCGGAGCAAAATCTCCTGGAAATATTTCTATTCCAAGGTGGCATAGGATTAGCCATGGCAAGATATTTGATGTAATTTATCTTTTTATTTATTTATTTATTTTTATTTTTATGTTTAATTTTTAGTTATTTATTTATTTATCTATTTATTTTTGTGCGTTGAACCCCTTCATGTTTTTAATCGATAGTTTCCATGAGTAGGATAAATATGAGACAAATAGATTTTACATGGAAACCGTTTCTGGAAAAAAACCGCCAAATATTTTTTGTTGTTATTGATGTAAAATAAGAGCGCCTACTCTATTACATCAATATGTTTGTGATGCAACACTCATAGGAAGAACCACATCCTTTTAATTATTTCCTAGCACCCAATAGCAGGAAGAACTAACTCGCTCCTTTTGTAGACACCTATCTAGCTCACCAGAAGCACCCTGTGAAGCACCAACTTCACGGATTTGTTGCAAGCTCCCACATGCAACTCCTTGGATTTATGCAAGAACCATCTTATAAGAGGCACCAACCTGAAATCCTTCTGAAGCGCCCACTAGAGATGGAAGCATTGACTTCCTTTATGCAGGATTCTACCCACACTCAAATAGGAACTCCATGTTCAGTGTAATTTGCAGCCACTCTGCCTAATATCAACATTTTTTCTGCCCACTCTTATCACTCTATAGCAACCCACTGATCTAATCAACAACAGTCACTTGTCACAACCCACACAACACTCTATTATCTTTTCTTCATGAGTGTACAATTAGCTCTTAGCATTCTATTCCTCAAGTACTCTTGCCCTCTTACGCCACAACATAGGCTCTCTCGGCCTTCTCACTCTGCGCAAGAACCTTTGGTGTTTCTCACAACAACACTAACTCTCTCAGGGCCTCTTTTCTTTGCATAGGAACTCTCTAGCCTTTCTCTAGACAATAGGCTCGCTTTGACTCACTTAGTAGTGCACTTACACCTGCAAATACCTTTGCTCATCTAAGTTCATGAGTCTTGTTCCTCTAGTGCACTCTTATCAATGCTTCCTCTGTTACCTATTTCCACACTTCTCAAGTGTATCTCTGCATGGCTCTCCATTCTGCTGTTACATCTAGTTAGGCCATTATTGCTATCATAACTAATGAGAATGGGTATATGAGTACTTCTCCATAATGAAAAATAAATCTTGAGTCTACCTACACACTCGATGAGGCCCTCGATGCTTATTCATGGCTCTTAGAGCTTGATAATACATCAGGATGACTTCTCTTCACTTTATTTAATTCATTGAGGCTTATCTCAACTGATGACAGGCCCAACGCTTCATCCTCTATAATCGTGGTCCTATTTGTCACAATCTCCTCCCTTCAATAGACATCATGGACTCAATTGACCCCATGACAACAACTATTTACTCTTACAACCAACCTCACTATATAGACATATACTATATTGTCGACCCATTCATCCCTTAAAACTTATATGTGGCACTAAAAGAGCTCCACTCATTGTAAGTTTTATTAAAACAATGTTATGATATTTAAATATTATGAAGAGCCTTCAACTCCTTATTTATTTGCCCCTTTTCCTATTTCCCCTCCTTAGGACCGTTGCATGTGACTAGTGTCTTCATATTCCACCATGCTACAATTTCGAGACTCCCATATATTGTAACTTCTTATTATTTTATTGTTAGGAAATGAGAGATTACAATGTTCAAATCCCCTCTTTGTTAGCCTCTCTTGTTTTTCCACCATGGGACCGGGTGTCGTGACCAATAACAAAGCTTTTAGGTGTTAAGTGCCTTAGGACCTCTTAGGGGCTTATCTCCTTATTTTTAGTTTTTCATCCTTGGTTCCCTGGCTTCTACAACCAAGCACTACCACATCAAGTCCCCATGTATCACGACTTCCTCTTGATTCAATTACGGAGGAGTTCTGCAATATCCACCCTTAGAAATATATCCCAAATGGAATCTTCACATCACTTTAGGTGCTAACATCTTCCCTGTGCTCTTTTTTGTTTGGATCTATATGTACAAATGCCAACATACATCAGAGATCCTTTATCGTATCAGAGATTCTCTATAAAATAATTAGATGGGAGTTACAAAAACTCCAACCTTCGATGTGACGACCTTTGAGATGATTTTATGTTGTCATCCTCACTCAACATGGCACTGACATTACTTGACGTTTCACCTTTCTAATGATGACACATGTCACATAGATTCATCACATTAGGAAACAGAAAATGACGAATTAAATTGTGATGTGTCCACCAAAATTCCATGTCATGCTAATGGCATTTCCCTCATTAGCTCATGAGGGGCCAATCATCTTTTTCCATGTGTCTATTGGAGGAGACAGAAAGCATCGTTTTGGTCCTTGGCTTTTCACATAATTTCTTTGTAATTCTCATCTTCACAAACCTTGACCTCGGGTCTCAATCTGCTCCAACCTTCGATGTTCCAATGGCGTCTAGATTTTGATATTCCAATATGACCTCTTCTTTGAGGTTCCTATATTAGGTCCCACTGTGCTCTCACCTTCAATTTTCCAAATTCCAAATTGCTATGATATTTTAGCCTTCCAATATTCTTCCTGCTCATCCATTCTAGTATTGGGTCTTGAAATTAAGGGTCCAAAATTTAGCTCTTCTTCCTTGCTTTTGAGGTACTAGGATTCAGAGGCCCCCTGAGTTTTGAGTAATTCCTTCTTCTCATAGAGGCTCTAACACTATGTCCACTGAGTTTGGTAGGGATCCCAACCTTTGTTATATGGTAAGACTCCTCCAATAACCTTTTAAGTCTACCTTCATGGCTTAAGTAACCCAAGTTGTACTCAAAATAACTCTTGATCCAAGAGGCCATTTGCAAATTTCCACAAACCATTGGAAATCTGTTTCAAATAAATCTCCAGTGGAAGGTCTAATGTAGGATTTAAGCGAATATTCTACCTGAAAAATGGTTGCAAATTCTCTGTCATTCTTTTCTCCTTGACTCTCCTTCTTGTGCTTAGAATCATTGACTCTTAAACACCATAGTCATCATTTTTCTTCTCCAATAAGCCTACTACTATGCTGATTTTCTACAGACCACTATATAAACCATTGGACTCCCCTTGAGCTTGAAACAACAAGCACATCAGACTAGCCCAATTAACATCACAACTAGGCTAGGGAATATTAAAGCTAACATATGTTGCCACAAACATCCATGTTATCTAGTTACATTGATTTCAACAATTTCACAATGCCAACTGCCCAAAACATCTCCCAGCATGATTTTTTACATCAATTCCAACACACTTGCATCCACTAGCCATCCAGACAATGTCAAATGTCCAACATTACTTGCTTTCCAAAGTTACATGTGCACCTCTCTTTCTTGTTGATAATTAGAGCTAAGGAATATTTGTGAGAATAAATGGAAATCGGTCCAATACTCCAGATAAGGTTCCTATTCTAAACAACATGAGGTCTGATTGGTACTTTACATCATGGAGGCCCCTCGGTTGACAAATTTCTAGTATTGTCAGTAAAATGGCATCGAAAGGAGCGCCAAATGAAAATCTTTAATTGTTGAGTTTTTTTTCAATCTCTAATATTAAATGGCTCTTTCTCAAATCATAATCCTGAAGTGTTTTTCTAACCTACCGCCTTGAAAAATTTCAATCTTAGTGTAACTTATTCATGCCTTATCTCAATTCAAGTTTAATGGTAAGGGTAGTATGTTTTTATCCAAACACAAATGATTTTCTTGGGTTTTGTAAATCTCTTTAAATCGATAATGAAGATGTTATATGTATTTTAATCACCCTCACTCTTGAAGGTCGTGTTAATCGATGGCATCATACCTGACCATCTACTTCCATTCACTCTTTTCATCAATTTATAGGGATCTTCACCAAGATTTCAATTGGTATGATTACCGACATGATCACAAAATAATCGGTAAACTTACAATGAAGCTTGATGAATTAGTTGAGGGTTTTTCTAATAGATTCTTTCATTTATATTATGAGTTTCCTGAAGAAGATATGGATCGAAATTTTTACAAATAAAAGTTTGAAAATTTGGTTTAGATTTCTTGGAATCAATTCAAATCTAAACCTCCTAATGTTTTTACTTCCCCAACCCTTGTAAACCATGAGGCACCTCTAATTTCAGAGGAGGAACCTATTACTCCATTTGTTCCCTACCGTCCTCTTTTTCAAGTCTCTGTGTGCGTGCCTCCTTGTGCTGATTTTAAAGCTGGGAAATCCTATAATAAAATTCTGGATCCATCTTCTCATTCTTCCTCCACTTTTAAGGATTTAGATTCAATGTAGGAAATTCCATAATGGCTCATGAAGCCTACGGTGAAGAGTAACCCCTCCATTATGTAAGATGATGTTATTGTTCATAGCTCTAGTCTCGAATCTCATTTGGTTTTTTTTAATCCCTATCATCTACATTCCATGACTCCTTGTACCATGATAAGCTTGAGCAATCTATTCCACGAGCTAGTTTCTCACAATCTTTTGATGTTCAAGATGTTGGTCAAAATTGTGATAAGGTTCAAGGTAGTCACATTACACATGTAGAGAAGCAAGAAGGTTACAATTCTTTCAATATTTTTCAAAATATTGTGTTTGAAGATGGTTTCTCCTCATTTATGGTTGATATCAGGTCTATTAATCTCGCTAGTGAATCTAATGAAATAAATTTGTATAGATTTGCAGTATTGGGAAATAATCATTCTGATGACGATGATTTTGTTGTTGTGTGTGATGAAGAATTCCCAAATGCATCAGCTAATATTTCAGTTTCTCATGAAGATTTTAATTTAGATCTAAAATCTCATTCGGTAAAATAATGTGTTTTTATCGAAACTTCCTCTTCATCTCACTATCCCTTGTGTTATGGTGTTTGTGATGGATCTACTTGTGATGGAGATACTCCATCCTCTTCAAGTTATTCATACGATGAGTTATCTTATCAATTGAAATGAGGTAGTGAGATTATCCATGATGAAAATGAGAACAATCAAATCATTGAGTACTCTTTCCATCCCTCATTATATCTTCTCTTGCATGAAGACAACTCTCCAAACCATCTTGCTCGTGAAATTTCACGGACTCATTCATCTTCAAATTTTCGATTAGATGAATCCTTCAACTTGAGTAATTTGGTTTTTCAAGTTAAAAAATCCAGTAAAATCAGTAACAAAGATGGTTTCCATCTAATGAGCATTAGTCTTATTCAAACCAGTGGTATCATACTATCATCTATTATCATACCATGCATGATCTCATCCAATATTCAGGATGCGATTTTACAATCCTTGAAAGTTTTGGAACTTGTCAGGAAGTCGAGGAACTTCAACTTCCATTGATGGTTATGCTAGGATCTCACAACTCTCGTAAGCACCCTGAACGTAGCCAAATCTAGTTTCTTTCCACAATGCTTCTCTTTGCATGGTTTCACTCGATGTAAATATGTTTTTGAAATATATTTAGTATTTTGGATGCAAATATTTTATGAAATGAATCATGCCTATTAGATTCATCTCTTGATAATCAACTCCCATTTTTTCTTATGAAAATATTATTTTAAATATTTCCCTTCATCACACCTAAAATCCTCTTGAGTGATAAGAAAAGCATGAGCTATTGCATGAATAAATTTGTTATCCATTCATTATGTCCTCAGTGGTCTCATGTGTTTGTTATACTGGCATCCCTTTTAAATTCTTTCGATGATTACAATGCTTCTACAATTTGTCACCCATTATAGGAAAATGTTGTGCCACATTCAGCTTGTGAGGAATTTGGTTTGATTCTTCACACCATTCATAGAGATTTTCAAATTAATTTATCTTTCTTTATAATCTAGGAATCTCATGCTTTAATCAACCCAACTAATCATTATTTTGTCTCTGATGAATGCCATTCAACTTATCATATTCCCACGAGCACATCTAATGAAAATTTCTTAACATCCTTTCATCTTTATGGTTCAACATTTCAGTATTTGTATATTTGTCGACTGGTTTAGGAACTTCAACCTTCACTAATGGTTATGTCAGGTCCTTACTATCTTGGAATGCTTGTTGAATATGATCAAATCTATTTTCCCTCACAAGATTCTCATCATAATCTCATTCCTCTAATTGAAAATTCATCCTTTCAAATATTTCAGGGTTTTCAAGAGGATTATCATGAATTTTATGATCTAATCATAGAATGGTTGGAACAATATTACGTAGAATGATATGTTGCAAATAACAATTTTTTATCTTTCCTCCTGATTTTTAAGGAGTTGGATGCAGATGAAGACACATCTGCGAGAAGATTATGGGCTTTTTGGAATGATGGTCCTCATTGAAAGGTTAATAATGTGAATTGTTTAAAAGTAGTAACTAGGACATATATTTCGCTAATAGGAAAGACCTTCATTTTTTTATGCAAGTTATACAGACTGATATATTTTCCATTGCACATCATTTTACTTTTTTTAAAATTGATTGCATATTTGTGATTGTAGTTTGAGAACAATTACAGTGGATACATTGGAAATTTCATTATACATGACCCTAACTTTCTAGCTGATTCAATTAAGAATAGGTCTAGTTTAATTTTAATTTACCTGCACATGCATCTTGCATTCATTTCCTGTAGTTTGTCTTGTGTTTTTTGGTTTTGGTTTCACATCATTCTTTTGTTTATCCACTTTCTATATTGTCTTCTATTTTTTTCCTTATCTTGTGTTATATTTCCTTTAATTTTGTGATACTTTGCATGAAGATTCTCTATTCGCTCAAATGGGAATGTGGAAAAATAGAAAATGACATTGTGACACTGCAACATTTGGCTAACTCTTTGTCCTTCTTCCTTGTCTCGGTTACATCATTTGGTCGATGATGTTACAATGGAAGATATGATCATTCCATTAAGAAAGCCTAGTATCGAACCATGAATTCCATGTATATTCTAGAAACCTCATGCCTACACTCAGGTTTTTATATTTTGGTGTTTTGAGGCTAATCCAATGAAGTAGAGAAGGATAAGGGAAAAATCTAAATGAGAAAACATAAATTAGAGGTATCTATATGTTTATCTAAAGGAACAACCTCTCCTGCTATCAATAAGTTGGGATCCATGTTTGACCCATTGTTAAATAAGTTCCAATTCATAGTCATGTTTAAATAAATAAATAAATAAATGCAAAAGAAGAGAAAGGCTTCCTGTGTTGAAAGGTGAAGCAGGAAACTCCACTGTGGCGTTGTCTAGGCTTGCTAGCAGTCAAGCGATGTTTTTGTTATTTAAGTGACTTTGCTAGGGTATTGTCCAGGCCCGGTGGAAGTGGAGCAACACAAGAGATGAAAAACTATACTCTGAAAATATAAATCTCATGAAATTCATTACCCAATAATGACTCAAAAAATTTTCTAATCACAGATCTTATATTTACATTTAACCAAGTAAAGGAATGAAGGGGACTATGTTTATGAATAGGGTAAGTGGGGAAGAAATGGTAATCTGAACAATGAATCAATACTTCCTAAAGAACGAGACCCTACATGAAATAATTTACCAAGGTAGAGAAGATGGAGATATACAAGTGTGTCACCAAGTGTTGTCGCTATGACAAAGAACCTCAAAATTTTTTCCTACACTCTAATTTTGGAGCCTACTATAGATCTTGCAATTGCTCGTTCCATAGTAACTTCTTAGTTAGTTGATGCTTTTGAACTTCCTTCTTTCATTGGAAGTTTCGAGTGTACTTGTTCACACATGCTCAATCCACAACAAGCTCATGAGCACCTTATTTTATGCAAGATTGAAAAGTCATAGCACAGTCCATAAAGACTATGCATGTGCGATGTCCAATCCATGTCAACAATAAGTGCACATTGCCATCGAAAGTTTCTGACTTCTAGTTGTCTTTGTACTTTTATTTCGGTGAGTTTTACAAACTATCACTTTCCCTTCACTTTTCTTTTGCTAGTGTTATTTTCATGTTTTTGGTTGTCACTTCTTCTAGATTCACTCTAATTAGTATTTTTTTTGTTTTCTTTACTCTGGCATGTCTTTCTTTCACTGTTGTTTTCATATCGCAAGTGTCATTTCCACTTTAGCACCTGCCATATTTTAGCATGTTAACTATTGCACAATGTACATAAGATTGTTTTTGTGGTTTCAAGATGTTATCCTTGTGTAAATGAGTTGATATTACCATGTAAACCTATGCCACACTCATTTCTAAAGTTTTAAGCATTGTCACACAAGTGTCATTACGATCGTCGCAAAGTGTATCTTTAGTGTCACACTTTTCGTCAAGGTTGTCAGACTGAAGGAAGTATGTTTTTAATGTGTTCCAAATTATCTATGTTGTGTTGCAAAGCACTCTAAGTGTGTGATCATAATCAATCCCTATCACTATTGACATCAATTTCATTGATCCCACACTTAACAAAATCTTAGAAAATTTCCAACAACTTAGCCTCATTTCACCTTTCTGAACTGTGTATTCCACATTCCCATCCATCAAGAAACAACCTTTCCTCTTGACATTGAGAAATGAGTAGTACTTTCCTTCCAGGACTAGTCGTTAGGATATTTTAGTGCTCAATCCTGAGCCTTGGCCTTCAAAATTATGAAATTGAGCCCTCTATCATTGCCCCAACTACGCACTCTACAGTCTCTTATCTCAATCCTAAACTATGAGTTCTTGAACTGTTCAATCACCAAGTCTTCTTTTGCTCCTAGAACTATGCAGTTCACAGAAATAATGAACAACCCTACAACATGACTCACTAAGCCTCAAAATTGTGCAATATTCTTGCATCTTTCAAACTAAACTTTGCATTACACATTCCCAAGGCTCAAGCCTCATCCATGAGATATTGGAATATGCAATTGCACAATCACCTAGGAACCTTTGTCTTCCATAACTGGGCAATGGCCAAAATCAGTATTCAATCCCTCAGGTTGGCTCTCTCAGCTCCCCAACTATGCAATAATTTTTCTTTGTCCAACACTGAATTGCATACTGTGCAGTCTCAAGGCTCAAGCCTAACCCTTAACTTCCTGAGTTGTGTAATTGTGCAGTCATTGAGAATCTCCCTCATTCAGGCACCTAGTTTTGGCTCAATGATTGGATTATCATGCAACATATTAGACTAGGGGTTTATCGAACTGATGTCATATTGTCATGAGTGGATTGCAGATGCAAGAAATCTATCATGCTATTGCAAGATGATGAAGAAAAATATGGAGAAGGGGGATATGCTATAAGACACCTCAGGAGCTAAGGAGATTAGATGATCATTAGACAATAAGACGAAGGAACACTTGATTATGATAGAATACCTAAGATCTAGACTACATGAAGACTCCATCTGATTTACAACCCTTTGCAGGGTAGATATGAAGACAAAAGCACATATCTCATGAATATGAAGCGTTATATATATATATCTCTTATTGAAGACATGAAGAAAAAAGTAGCAAGAAACACAACTCGGCATTGCCACATCATCATGCAGTCCATGTCATTATTTTCATGTCATTTCCTGTCACAAGTCATCATATGCCACATAATTATTGTGGATTATGTAATTTTCTATCCAAAATGTTTTGTAAAGTGGAATTCCAAAGGACACATTCAGAATATGAAGAGTCATGTAAAGTTGAAAATTCATAGGAAGTCAAACAGTCATGGGGGTAGTCAAATAGTCACAAGGAAGGTGAAGCAACACCTCTTGGTTAAATATACACCCTCATTCTATGAGCAAGGGACTTTTCACCTGGTCTCCTCCTGCAAGCCATTAGAGAGACAAACTAGTTCTTTTTGGGAGCATGGACTGGCTACTACGCTCCACTATTGGAGCTAGTTGTGTTCATTGTATACATGTGTCCAAGAAATTTTACTTAATATATGAAGCTTGATGGAAAGCACGTTCTTCATGCATGGATTATAAATATTTGTAAGATTGTTCTATGACTATTGATATTTAATTTTTGGTTTGACTTATGCTAAAGTAGTTGAACTATTTCAGTTATTTTAGTACTTATCATATTGTAAATGTATTGTCATGGTTTTTATCATTGTCACAACCTTGTGGGCTATTCCTTTGGATAGTATAGGGATCTTTCTTATTTATTGGTTATAATGATAGTCACATCTTTGTGGACTATTCCACTAGATGTTGGATGAATCCTATTGTTTGCATGCATCACTACTGGGGTGGAATTTGAAATACAATTAGTTTTGTTAATCATTAATAAATGAAATTTGAATTTGAATTTGAAATAGTGAGAGTACAATTTTACCATGAAATTTAATATACAAGTAAATTAGTCATGATTTGAGAGAAAATAAAGTGGATGATGTATGTTCAAATAACTAGAATAACATAACCTATATTTTTGAATTTGAACTAGTGAGAGTACTATTTTACCACGAAATTTCATTTACAGGTAAATTGGTCATGATTGATCATGATTTGAAAGAAAATAAAGTGAATGATTTGTGTTCGAATAACTAGAATAAATTAACCTATATTTCTTTCAGCTAATTTGTTGAGAATCCAAGGAAAGGTTGAGGAAAATATGTTTTATTGTTTCAAATAAGTTCAATAAATTAACCTAAATTTACTTAAAACACTTACTAATAACCAACCTTACTCTTTACATTTTATCATACATATAATATTTTAGAAATTAGGTATTATCCTAAATAAATTAAAGAAAAATGACCATTCAGACATAAAATATTGTAACACTTAAGCATTCTCCTAAATAAATGTTAATTTTTTCAACTGTGGTAAAATTCCACATTGGAAAGCTCAAATGACTGAGATGATGATTTCATTAGATTCCTCTTTTCGAGAGGACTAAAATTTAGTTAAAGATCACCCAATTTGGTCAAGTGGAAGTTGTGTTATGAATTATTCTATTAATACATGTATTATGGAATAGGTCGGCCCTAACAACATGAGTAACTTCTTGGGCTAGCCTTAACCAAAATTTAACCCTCAGGAAATCCTATAAAAGGAAAGTGACCTCAAGTTCATCTCAATGCATCATCATCTTTCTATTATTCTATTTTGTCTTGGCTCGCACAGGTTAATCAGAAGAAGTTCACACAGGGTCTGAAATCACAAGTGAAAGGTTCAGTCTGAGTTTAGGTTTTATGGATCTCGGTTGCTGGCACAGATTAGGACATTTTCATCCCTAGTGATAGACACAAAGTGGGCAAGGGAGTGACTCATGCTCTTTGGTCACTTGGAGACAGTTTAATGAGAGTGACTTTGGGTTCATAGGATGATCGGAAGGTTCTGTTCCATAGTCACTCAGAGTAGTCTTGGGAGTGACTAGGATGCCTTGATTGCTCACACAACTAGAGTAAGGGAAGGACTCTGGGTTTCAGTTGTATTATGCCATAGTCACATGAATAAAAGCTTCTTGAGAGAGACCCTGCAGTTATAGTCGCTAACATACAGTATACGAGAGAGAAACCTGGGAGTTTCGGTCACAAACAGACATTTGTGATGAGGGAAACCAAAATTAAGATCTTGGGTTTGACACCTTACTTCAATTGACTTCAGTGATCTGGTAGATTTTATTTTCTCTCTACTATTATACAAATTTGTAGATTTCTAGATCTGATTTATTAGTTTCTATTACAAACATATGTATTGGTCTCATTGAAAATAACAATAGTGTTCGACATAGTGACAACAATATATAATAGTTGTCATTTATTTGTGACAACACATTACAGTGATTGGTATGAGGGTTTTGATTCCTAGCATGATCAAACTTTTTCATAGATATCGTTATTGCTTTTTCGAATAGATAAAGTTATGGATCATTATACTCTGTTTTGCTACATAATTTGGTGATGATCTAAGAAGAGGATAATTTGCAATGGTTTTCCCCATAGTGGGTTTTCCCGGGTCTTGGACAACTCTTGGTGTCTTTATATGTGTGCATTCTTTCTTCTATTGTTCCTTTTATATTCTGCTGCATTGATGATGATGGTGATGTTGTTTCTTTCTATGTAATTGCATATGTTGATGTATTATGGTGTATATATGAATAATGAAATGATAATATGGGTTAAACTTAATTTATTAATGATGAAATTAAACTAACATAACAAACAACAATATCGCCCTAAGAAAATATAACATGATATTGGAGATGGGCTCAAGAAAATCCATGGAGATCACCCCAATGATGACATCATTGATGGAAGCAAGGAGAGGATGGTGGAGACCTAAAACATTTTTAGGGTTTGAAGAAAACCCTAGGTAACTTGGTTATTAGGGTTTGATGGATTTTATGACATTAGGGTTGAAGAGAAAACTTTGGTTTATGGAAACTATGTGAGATATAGTATGGAAAAATGAGAAGATGCTCAAGCACTTGTGGGAAATTTGATGAAGCCCTAGATGGGATAATCCTTAGAGGATCTATACTTTAAGGAAACAGTGTTATATGGACCATGGAAATTGATGGCTCTTGAATATTGTTTCAAAAGGAAAAGGATCACCTCTCATTGAAGATAAGTATTTATTTACTTATGATGCTTCTTACTTGTTAGACTTATGGATCTAATGATGATGTTTATTGCTTGTTCTTCCTTCATATGTATTTGAGTATATGGATGTTTCTAACCTCCTTGATGAGATGTCATGTGTAGATCCTTCTTGAGGATCATTTTCAGATGGAGATATGGAAAAATACAAAGAGTTACTTAATGAAAAGATGATAAACTACTCCAAGTGGCCTTTGTCTAATGAGAAGGTCGTCAGGTATTTGAATACCTCAAGGTATGGATGGTATGTTTTGTTTTAGCTATTGGCTTCGTAAGCCCTAAAGTATCATGAGAATGCCTCTTTATTTAATGGATCATACATGCATATGAATGTGACATGGATATATGTCTCATATGATGAAATTATGCACTTAGTGTTGAACATTTTGACCTTCTTGAATTCTATCAGGCTATCGAATGTTGATAAATTGATACAGTTGATGCATGGCTAACATAAATGATATCTCTATTGGATATTGTGATCCTATAAAGAAGCCTATTACCTTGGTTCTAGAAAATTATACTCTTGATACTTGTCATGATGGATCTCATATAGAACATTAGTTCATTGACTCCTATACATGAGTGTACTAGTAATGCTTGCAATAAGCATGATGAAAGCATATGGAAAGTGCGATTGACACTCTTGTTGTTTTGATCTGATCTCATTGGTCATGAAGTACATAGTAACCTTGATGTGAGATGTATAAGTGTATGATTGATATTCTAGATCTCTTACTACATGTAGTCTTATCTTGAGGACATATGATTAAAATGAATGTCCTAACTTGATCGAGTGACTTGATAGAAGGTGCTACTCTATTCATAATTTTTTAGATCTATATGTTTCTTTGAGTCTAACCTTTGATGAAAGATTGATATCATGATGCTCATAGCCATATGATTATGATCTAGCAGATCTGTTGTTGCATGACTCTACTAGAGACAAGTTTCTTACAGGAATGAAAATGAATGATGCACGTCTCTATACAACTAGTGTAACCCCTTATTGTTATTACTACACCCCCTTTATTATATTGTTGTGCCCATGTAGTCCCCATATTTTTATTATTGTGCCCCATAGAAGCCCACTATTGTTATTGTTGCGCCCTTACATTATTATTCTTATGTCGACTCTAATTATATGATGACCTCTTAGACTCTTATATATAGAAAGGAGGTCTTGTCATTTGTATCATCCAAGAATTTTTCATTTATGTAATGTGAAGGAGGTTTCCCCCTTGAAGAGGCTTGTTTCTAAGGCATCAATCTATCTTTGATATCTTTTTGTGAGCTGGTTTCATAACATTTTCTATCAGAGCTTTGGATTCGAGGGTTTCACTGCTCCAAATAGGTCATCGTGATATTTTCGCTATAAAAAAATTTCTACGATGTTTCAAAAGCTAAGAAAAATACCATTTGAGAGGAAATCTCACTGAACCTCGTGTCAGATTTTTGGATCTTATCTCACTATATTTTTAGAGATATGATATAAGGATGTTAGAGTTTTTGCAAAGTCCAAAATTTCATCATTACAGGTCATCGTGGAATTTTCGCTATAACTTTTTCGCTACAAAGTTTCATAAGCTAAAGAAAAAACCAACTTGAGAAGAAATCGGTCTAAACCTTGGGTTTGAATTGATCTTGTCTCGCTATATTTTTGGATATATGATCTGAAGAAGTTAAGGTTTTTGTAGACTCCCGAATTACATCCTAAACAGGTAACCTTCGGAAAATCATCATAACTTTCTCTTTGAGCATCAGATCAAAATTTCATAAGAATTTATAGAAAGAGGACGAAATGTATTTTGTTCGGGTATAATTGTTAGAACCTAATATTGAAATAGTGACATGTGGAAAATCATACAAGTTCACTCTACTAAACTAGTCTATAATTAGGTCATTGCAGAAGATTGGGAATAAATATTTCTTTAGGAATCCAATTGCGATCAGACTTATGGAGTTAGAAAGAGGACTCAGAGGGATATTACAAGCTAAAATTTTAGAACATAAAGATCCAAAATTAAAGAGACGCATTCATTTCAAGATCAAGCTCCTAAAATCAAGAAAAAGGGAGATGAGGAAGTTTGATGACAAGGATCCAGTAAATTGGATACAATAGATGGAGAAATATTTTGATCTACATGGTGTACCACTATTGCGAAAGGTATTAATTGCATCTAGTTATTTTGATTTGAATCAATTTTTATGGTATAAAGGGCTTTGTTCTCATAAACCACTTGTTACGTGGTCAATTTTCACAGAGGAAATTATATCACATTATGAGGATACAAAGAGAAACACCTTCTTTAGCCAATTGATAAATCTCAAACAAAAGGGCTCAATGGTAGAGCACATTGAGGAATTTATGATATTCCAGAGAAGAAAAGGATTAATGTCTTCATAGGGAGTTTAAAGGATAATATTCAACATGAGGTTCATCTTTGGGAACCTGATTCATTAATGAAGGCATTCAGGTTGGCAAGAAAAATTGAAAGCAAAATTATGGAAACAAGGAAGCCCAGGACTCACAACTATAAATATGGAAATGTTTTTGCTCCTAGCCTTCCACAACCTAGAAGGTTTACACCACAAAAATTTTAATAAAAAAGAGAATGAGGGCTTTGTTACATTTGTGATAGCGAATACACTAAAGGTCATAAGTGTGCAAAGAAGAAATTATTTTACATAGATTATGAATAGGAGGAAGAAAGGGATCAAGAAACATCAAAATAAGGGGATATACACCAAGAACCAACCCTAGAGAAAGAAGAAATGAATCTGACCATATCTTGTAAAGCATTGGCAAGAATTACCACTCCTCAAACTCTCAAGGTAGAAGGACATATCAAGAAGAAATGGATCAGACCATATCTTGTAATGCATTAGCCGGGATCACCACTCCTCAAACTATCAAGATAGAAGGACATGTCAAGAATAAAAAGGCAATAGTGTTGATTGATTCAAGCAGTACCCATAATCTTATTCATTGTAAGATAGCCAAGGAATTCAATTTCTTCCTATACCCAACAACAAAGTGTCAAGTGATGGTTGCAAGCAGAGGAACCATAAATTGCTGGAAAGTGCCATAATATCAAGCTATCCATGGGATAATATGTATTTAATAGCCCAATGCTTTCCATTCCAATGGGTGGTGCTAATGTTGTACTAGGAGTCCAATGGCTACAATATTTGGGTATAATAGCTTTTAATTTTCAAGAATTTTTCATGAAATTTTGTGTGGAGGGAAAGGAAGTTGAATTAAGGGGTATTGTAGGGAAACCTAGAAAGATAATTAGCTCTAACGGTATGAAAAAGCTTCTAAAGAAGGAACAATGAGGTGTAATTGCACAATTATGTCCGCTAGAGGTTCCCACATTGAAATCATCTATTTTTCTAGATCTCCAAAAAGTCTTGGAAAATAATTCCAAGGTATTTGAGATTCCCAAAGGACTCCCACCTATCCATGACCATGATCATGCTATTCATTTGATTCCAGGAAGTCTTCCTCCAAACATTAGGCCATACATATATCCCTATTCCCAAAAGAGTGAAATTGAATGTGTGGTTGCAGAAATGCTAGAGGCTGGTACAATTCAACCTAGTCAAGTTCTTTCTCTGTTACAGTAGTATTGGTTCACAAGAAGGATGGATCATGGCGCATGTGTCTAGATTATAGGGAGCTCAACCAACTCACTACTAAGGATATATTTCCCATTCCTGTCATTGATCAATTATTGGATGAATTGCATGGATAAATTTACTACACCAAGTTGGATCTTCATTCAAGATATCATCAAATAAGAATGAAGACTGAAGAAATTCTGAAAACAATATTTAGAACTCATGAGGGTCATTACGAAATTTTGGTCTTGCCTTTTGGCCTTGCCAATGCACCTTATACATTTCAAGGTTTGATGAATTCCATCTTCAAACCCTTCCTTAGAAAATTTGTGTTAGTATTTTTTGATGATATACTAATCTACAACAAGTCTTGGAAGGATCATGTTCAGGGTGGCCAAACTATTGGAGGGAAAAAAATTATATGCAAAAGGCTCCAAATGTTTCTTTGGAGTATAAGAGGTAGAATATCTAGGTCATATTGTATCTCATGAAGGTGTTAAGGTAGACCCTAGAAAAATTAAAGCAATTAAGGAATGGAAAATCCCCACATCCATAAACCATTTGCGAGGATTTCTCAGGTTGAGAGGGTATTATCGCATGTTTGTTAATAATTATAGTAGAATAGCAGAACCTCTAACAACATTATTGAATAAAGATGCATTTTCATGGACTCCGGAAGAAACAAAGGCCTTCGAACATCTTAAAGAATAAATGTGCCAAGCACCAGCCTTAGCTACGCCAGACTTAACAAAAACTTTTATTGTGGAGTGTGATGTTTCAAGAAATGGAACCGGTGTTGTTTTAATGCAAGATGAAATACCCATTCCTTTAGAAAGTCATCTAATCAAAGGAAAGTATTTACAAAAAGCTATTTATGAGAAGGAAATGTTGGCAATACTCCATGCACCTAAGAAATGGAGACCCTACCTAATGGGAAGACACTTCAAGGTAAAGACAGATCATGAGAGTCTTAAGTACTTTTTAGAACCAAGATTATCATCTAAAGAGAAAAAAAATGGGTCACAAAGATGTTGGGTTATGACATTGAAATCATCTACAAAAAAGGGAAGTGAAATGTTGTTGCAGATGCACTCTCAAGAAAGGATGAGGATGTGGAAGCATTGTTTTGTGTTATTTCTATTATCCAACCAGATTGGATAAATTAAGTAAGGCATGAATGGAAGAATGATGAATAAGTGTGGCCACTCATTCAAAATTTGCATAAGATCCCAGTTCAAATAATATTGCTAGAATTTGATGAGGAAGGAAAAATCATATCGGAACATGAATCAGTCACAAAAACAAGAAATCGACAGCTACGAAATCAATTAATTTCAGAGTATATAACCAAGTGGAAGAACTTAACCACTGGAGATTCCACATGGGAGGATGAGAATTTTATACAAAATCATCTAGAACTACTCAAGCATTGAGGACAACACTTTTTGAAGAGGAGGGGCATGTTACATCCCTATACTACTAGTGTAACCCCTTATTGTTATTAGTACAACCCCCTTATTATATTTTTGTGCCCATGTAGTCCCCATATTTTTATTATTGTGCCCCATAGAAGCCCACTATTGTTATTGTTGTTCCCTTACATTATTATTATTATGGCAGCTCTGATTATATTATGACCCCTAAGACCCTATATATAGAAAGGAGGTATTGTAATTTGTATCATCCAAGAATTGTTCATTTGTGTAATTTAAAGGATGTTTCCCCCTCCAAGAGGCTTATTTCTAAGGCATTTATCTATATTTTCTATCATTTTGTGAGTTCGTTTCATAACAAATAGCGATTGACACTCTTGTTGTTTTGGTCTAATCTCATTGGTCATGAAGTGCATAGTAACCTTGATGTGAGAGGTATAAGTGTATGATTGATATTCCAAATCTCTTACTACATGTAGTCTTATCTTGACAACATATGATTAAAATGAATGTCCTAACTTGATTGAGTGGCTTGATAGAAAGTGCTACTGTGTTCATAATCTTTCAGATCTATCTGCTACTTTGAGTCTATCCTTTGACGAAAGATTGATTTCATGATGCTCATAGCCATATGATTATGATCTAGGAGATCTCTTGTTGCATGAGTCTACTAGAGACAGATTGCTTACATGAATGAAAATGAATGATGCAAATCCTTAGTTAAATAGAGAATCATTTCTTAATATTCTTACTGTTATTACTATTTTTATTCTATGTTGTTGAAGTAGGATTCATGTGGATTTGGAAATATTGATCTGCAACAGAATCTTAAATCTGGAGCCCTTACAGAATTTAGGATTTTTTCTCCAGATGCAGCCACAGATCTAGGAGACTTTATACTTGGACGCACACATGCTAAGGTGTCGACAATGTCGAGGAAGCTAAAGTTTCTCTCATGCTAACCTGAAGAGAGCGACCATGGGTTTGTCTATTGTTGACCATCATATAAATATTTATGAAGCTATCTGAACTATGAATCATGATGTCCCTTACATATTCTGCCACTATTAACTGAGTTGTAAAGTTTTTGAGTTAAATTGTTCGTCATATAATGAAGTATTGTGCGTGAAATCATATGGTCAACTGGAAGATATCAGTGCCACATATATATTGCAGATAACAAAAATATCTTCTAGTAGAAAAAGGATAAATGTTTGCCATAACATGAACATCCAGATTGAACTTGTGTTTGCAGGTGATCGAGACATACATATAGATATGTCACTATGTTTGTGCTACAATAGGTTGGCATGATTTGTTATTACTAGTATATATGAAAAGTATTTTCTCACGATGCTTGACAATAATTTTTAAGTAATGATTGAGATGTACTCTGATTATAAATATCTCCATGATAATAGTTTGGACTTGACCTAATGTCTAGTGATTTGATTTGACAATTGTTGATTTTCCTCGATGACTTATTTGGGTATTTGGAGATTGGCATCTTTATTCTTAGCACAAAGGTTGAAATAATGATAGTTGGGATTCAACATGAAAATGAAACTTGTATGACTAGTCCTTGGTGTATGCATTTGCACCTAATGCATGAAATAACTTATGTAATGCTTATGAGGATGACTTGATAAAGTTAAAATTTATATTGCATGATTGATTACAACTTCTTGGCTTGATGAAGTCATGATTTGATATGAGCTCCACCTGTCTCCTGGTAGAAAATATTAATACTTTGATAATCATAACATTGATAATGGTCATGATCTAACTTCTAAACTATGATGAGTTGACCTTGTTGATTGATGGTAAAAAATTGATTCTTGTAAGCATCATGGAAAATTTTAGGGGCTAATATTCGTATGTGGGCTAATTTTCCATGGGTTTTCCAAAAAACAAATTTGTCAATTTCCATTTTTTATAAAAATGATTTGCAAAAAGTTTACAATATAAAATTATTTTACCTTAAAAATTGCCAACAACATATAGAGAGTATATATAAAATCATTATAAAATTGAATGATTTTACAAATAAATCAATAAACATTTTATTGTTTGCATATTAGGGACTAGTGAGATTTGCCAATGTTTTTAAACTTCAAGATAATTTTCCGTGTTAAGGATGATTATGTTGGCTTAGTAAGGCATTATGCTTAGAGCATTACAATATAGATATGTCAAGATTTGTCACTTATATTATGAAGTCAGGACAATGAGTTCCAAGGTATGGCTTTGATATTGTTTATGGTTTTGCTTTTATATCCTAATGATCTAATTTTGACACATGATGAGCCTCTGATGATTTAAATTAGAGGAAGATGGCTTATGAAGCCTGAAATAATGTATCATGGAATGATGAATCAATTTCTAGGATTTGGGAAAGAAATTTCATATTTCAAAGCTATTGGAAAATGTTTTTGAATAATGAGAATGAAAATCCTTTGATACTCTAATTTGAAGTTCAAGATGTTGTTGAACTTGACATGGCACTCGACGGTTGAAGCTTTGATGTTCCATTTTGAACATCCATCTATATATGCATGATGTGCATAGAACCTTAATGAATTCATGAGTGAGTTTCTCCACTCACATAGTGTTTCCACCGACCATGCCTTGAAATATCTGCATGAGGTGTTCTACTTTGAGAATGTGATAATTATCCTATGATATGTATCTGAATAGAAGTATTGCTAATCTTTGAGATTATTGTTTACAAGCACATTTGGATGTTACCTTAGTATGTGATATTCCATGATATATTAGATGAGAGGTCGACATCGTGATCGAGGTGGACCATGATGTTGCTATCATGACTAGCTGTGAGCCAGATTACATAGGCTCCTTAGAGAGTTGTTTGAACATGATCTGGATATGACATGGACACATTGTGATTATTCGATTGGCAATAAGTGCCATAATATAGTTGGGACCAAGATACTCTCATATATTTAGACAATCCAGTTGTTCTAAAGAATCTCTGGCTTGTGGTTGGCACCTCCTTCATAGCGAGGATGATTATAGTATCCTTTTGTGATTCATATGATTATATATGATCTGACATGATATTTTGATGTTCTATTTGAATAGGAAAGAACTGTTATTGAGAAAAGTTGATAATGAGAGCAACACTATTATAGAGATATTTAGGCACCGCAACCCCAATCTTATATGTTAATAAACTAAGGGCTCTTTAACCCCTAAAAGTGTTGTTTCATACCCTAAAGGATCAATGTCAATTGATTACATCATTCCCCAAAAGTTCCACCTGAAAAACAATCCAGAACTAGCCAAAATAGGACCATACTGACTGCTCCACTGTCAGGGTGCGATGCATACTGACTCCTACACTAGTCAAGTGTGATGCATACTAATGAGGCTTTCTATAGGGGGTGATGAGCGAGGATGGAAAAATGTCCAAGGCAGTTTTCTAAGTGGATGCTCGTGGAATCTTCTAGAAACTTCCCCTATGATACTTTCCTCTCTGAATTCACCCATGGATGAGTAAGAGATCAAAGAAATCTCCAAGTGGAACCAAAAACAACAACTAGAATGACATTAATCAAAACCCTGGAGATGATTCACACCCTTGCACACATCTATAAATGGATGCCTCATCTGAGAGATCTGGAGGCTGGAATTTTGTAATTTGTAAGGAAGTGTTGATAGTTTGTGGTTAAGAAAGAGCATTGTATTGTTGGTGTGATCTTTCTTTTCATGAGGTGAAGAGGGCTTTGATGCTGGGAGGATGATGCTGGATCAGACAGCTGGGTTGTAATTCTCCCTTCATATTTAATAAAGTTCTATGAGTTTTCCTCCATTCAATTTTGTATTTGTGAATGCCATTGTATGTTCATTGTAGTTCTGATTTTTCAATGCTTATGATGTAATAGATCAAGATGCTTTGATGGTGTTTTGTTCCTTTGTTTCTACAGGTATTCTCTAAGTCGGATAAGTAGGAGAGGAGTTGCAAGCTTGATCGAGGGGGAGATAGATCAAGAAAGGAGTCAAGCGGAAGATCCAGGTTAGTTCCTTTGCCTCTCCCTTATCTATCATACATAGAGGAAATCCCAAATTGCTTTGATTGTTTGTTTCTAAGATAGTTGCCAATTCTAGAAGGATAGTCGATCGAAAAGACACTAGTTTTCTTGGAAACAAACATTGATCAAGGACACTGAGAAAACTCTTCCTTCCCTACTTGAGCTCCCAGAGTGAGGAACTGAGATAGAGGGCTCTTTGGGTTGAGGGAACTCTGGACAATAGGGTGTTACCCTGTCTCTTACCCAGGGTAGAAGAATGATGCTCCCTTATCTTTATAGGGTCGGCGAATGATGCTCCCCTCTTAGTCTTTGCGGAGTATATCCCAGTTGGCATAGTACCATCAAGAAGGTCAGTTTGATGGGAATATTGCTCCTTGCTTTGGCCAACGAGTTGAGAGTCTACTTGGGGTGTACAACCCAAGTAGATTATGATGTAGGTGTTCTACCAGAAGGCTATTATGGTTCATCGATGGGAAGATTAGTATGAAATAGGATGGGTTGAGATAACCCGATATGATTATGAGTTAATGGTAACCTCCCTAATGAAATTTTAGGGTCGAGGGTTTCCTCCCTTGTATGATGTGTTATATTATTGCTCGGTATGGGTGGAAGCTATTGCTCCCCGATGTGGTCTCAGGTTGAGAGGTGCTCCTTCATGATATGCTCTCCAATGATGATTGATGATGATATTTCTGGTAGTAATCAATCGAAAGAGATTCCAGATAGCAACCTAATTGGAAGGGTAGTAGCTTAAGCTCACCCCTGGAAACAAATTCTTCTTTTTCTAGATCCAATAATGTTTAGCATACGAGAAGGAACAATCAAGAGATAAACAAGAATATGCAAAGGATAGATCAAGATGTACAATGATGATTTATGATGATGAGACACTTGAGATGGGCATGACCTGATGAATATATGAAATAAATGATCCGTGGTGATACTTGATGACACTCAAAGATTCCAAAATGGCATATCATTTGATGGACATATATTGGCAGGTGGAATTCTCCCTATTTGAGAGGGAGTGTTAACTTTTGAAAGTATGGTAAAATTCCACCATGGACATATGAAATGACTAAGATAATGATTTCATTAGATTCCTCTTTTCGAGAGGACAAAAAGTGACTTAAAGATCACCTAATTTGGCCAAGCAAAAGTTGAGTTATGCATTATTTTATTCATACATGTATTATGGATGGGTCGGCCCTAACTACATGAGTAACTACTTGGGTAACCCTTAACCCCAAGTTAACTCTCACTAAATCGTACAAAAGGAAAGGGACCTCAATCTCATTTCAACACGTCATCATCTTTCTAATCTTCTGTTTTGTCTTGGTTCACGCAGGTACATAGGAAAATTTTTGCACAGAGTCAGAAATCACAAGTGAAAGGTTCGCTCTGAGTTTGGGTTCCCTGAACCTCGGTTGTTGGCACAAATTAGGACATATTCATCCCTGTTCATGGGCATATATTTGTAAGGGAGTGAGTCTGGCTCTCTGTTTGCTTGGATACAGTTTAATGAGAGAGACTTCCGGTTCATAGGTAGATTCGAAGGTTCTGGTCCCTAATTGCTCAAACAAAGTAGTCTTGGGAGTGACCAGGATGTCTCAGTCACTCGCACAGCTATAGTAAGGGAGTGACTCTAGGTTTCAACTGTATTGTGCCATAGACACACACCTGAAGACTTGTTGCAAGGGACCCTATAATCGTTGTCTCTTTCATACAGTATCCAAGAGAGCGACTTGGGATTTTCGGTCACACATAGATAGTTGTGATGAGGGAAACTAGAATTCAAATATAGGGTTTAACATCTTTACTACAATTGACTTCAGAGATATGGTAGATCTATGTTTCTCTTTATTGTTATATAGATTCATGGATTTGTAGATCTGATTTGTTAGTTTCCACTACAAACATATGTATTGGGCTCATTGATAGTAACATCAGTGCTCAACAATGTTTGACACAGTGATAGAAATTGACACCAGTTTGTGACAGCACATTACAACCATCAGTATGAGGGTTCCAATTCCTAGCATGATTATATATGTTTCATAGATATCATTATTGTTTTGTTGCATAGATAAAGTAATGGATCATTGTACTCTCTTTTGCTGCATCATTTGATGATGATCTAAGACGAAGAATATTTGCAAGGGTTTTCCTCATAGTGGGTTTTTCCCTGATCTTGGACCAATCTCGGTGCCTCTATGTGTGTGCATGATTTCTTCTATTGCTCCTTTTATATTCTATTGCATTGATGATGATAGTGATGTTGTTTCTTTCTATGTAATTGCATATGCTGATGTATTATGGTGTAGATCTAAATAATAGAATGATGATATGGGGTGAACTTTATGTATTAAGGATGAAATTCAATTATCATAGCAAAGAACAATGTCACTCTAAGAAAATTTAGCAATAAATTCAAAAAAAAATACCACGAATATTGTTGGCATCTACTCATTGGGATTGGGTGAATACATCTAAAATAATGTAAATTGAAAATAAGGAGAATAGGAATATGAAGAGACACTAAGAGATAAAGCCCAAGAGTCTCTCCCTCCAAGTATATATCTATGATTAGCCTCAATGGGAAAACACAATTGATTTGAGGAGTTACCTCCTGGCCTGACTGTAGGTTTTAACCCCGTAGAGAAATTACCTGCACATGAATTCTAAAATCAAAAAATAAACAATGTTGAGAGAATAACACATAAAACAAATATGCTCAAAGATTTTCCCCTAGATCCCAAAATCGGGACTACCATATTGATTTTTCATCATGTTCCTTTCAATGTTACGATACATAGATACATACATACATACATACATAGATACATACATACATACATACATACATACATACATACATACATACATACATACATACATACATACATACATACATATATATATATATATATTATATATAATATATATATATTTTATATACATGCCGAAGCATCCATAAACTGCAATAAATTAACCCTGGATTAGAACATAAATGTAGTTCCCTTGACCATATCTACAAAATACCATGGACTGAAAACCATCGTGCCCAAAACCATGTGCTAAATCCTTTCACAAAACCATATGTAGGTCCGTCCACCTAATATAAGGTCCAAAAAAAAATTCCCTGGGGCACTGCCCGAGACCCTGTACAGGAGGGCTACCACGCCCCTCAAACCCCTCGATAGGGGGGGCTACTGTCCGCCCTGTGACTCCCCCATTGTGCATCGACACAATGAAGGGGGGGGCGGGGGGGGCTCTACAACCTATTTAACCCCCTAGTTTTACTACTGGGGCTAGTCGTGGAAAGAATATAACACAACCCGACACTGACATGGCATTGGAGCCAGCCCCATTTTTGGCATCCATTTCTGCCCTTGTGACTCTCTTCTGCTATTTTATTTTTGCAATCTATCATAAATGACAATCTCTACCATTGTCATCTTTCCCTTTTCATTCTATCTAACTCTCTATTAATTCCAATTCTGTGCATTTGGTTGAACATTGAATTTGTTACTGCATATTCATTCTTTGGGCTAGTGCATTGAAGCCGAAGGTGCTGTCTCATATATCTATTGGTATTCTAATTATTCTATGCAATAATTCCATTGAGCTCGTCGATATATCAAGGTGAATTGTATGCCAACTCTTGTTTTTAGACTGTGCATTGTGTTGTTAGCGGAAGTGTGTTGTTACCATGACTAGGTGTTGGTTCATGGCTATGTATTGATTTTTTTACTATGCAACTGTTTGTCGTCTACGCATTGCTCCTCTTCCTCTGGTAAAAGTTTCACGATGACGCCACTATATTGCGTTACACTTCCCATACTCCTTGTCCAATCAATAAACTCCGCTCTCGCTCATGGTTTTTAATAGTTGTGGTTTTTAATATATAACTATTTTTTATCATTGCTCCAAACCCGTAGTATCACCTTTCCAAACCCATGGTATCACTGCTCCAAACTGATGGTACCACTGCCCCTCACATCGTGGTATCACCACTCTTCACACCATGCTATCACCTGACTGCATTCATACATTGATGTCATTATGTTACGTTGAGTGCTATAATACAACTCCACTAACATATGTTATTTTATGTTGTCATATGTTATGTTACACTGTCATATAACCCCAACTCCGGTCTTTTCATATATACCATTGGTTGCGCATACCATCAGTCCTCTACCATTGCTCCCTCGCCTGAGCCATACCACAGTCCTCTGCCATTGCATACAACTTATCATTGGGTCCTCCCTCATTTACCATGTCCCCCATACAACACCTCCCCCATATAAACCTTCCCCAATTAATAACTCTGATACATTATTCCTCATTTTTTTTTTTTAATTTGAACAAAATTTGCCATCAGATGTCCAATTCTTTACACATTACACATATTTTTAATGCATTCATTGATATCAATTTTTGGAGTAGTTCACTCTAGAAAAGATAACTATCCTAAATGGTCTTGGAAGATAAAACACACTCTCATTTTCAATGAGTTTTGGAAACACATTTGTGTAGGAGAAGGAGATATTGAATACGTAAAGCCCACCTCAAATAAGGATAATTCCATTTGGGAAAACAAGAACAACAAGGATTATGCCTTGGTTGCAACATTTGTAAAAGAAGAGGTGAGTCGCCATATTTCACCATTCCCAAATGTTTTTTAGACTTACAGAAGTTTAAAGAACTATATGGCTCACACTCTAAACTTAAATTTGTCCAATTGATGATTAATCTTTTTAGTCTTGAATTGAAAAATGATGACTGTCTTGGGTTAGCATCAGAAGTAAGATCCATTATGCATGATATAAAAACCACTAGTGTTCAAATATAAATTACTATCATCACTTATGTCAAGGCACTATATTCCACTTATTCAAATTATATTGATTCATTGCAAGAAAGTGGAATCCTCAAGGAGATTACATTTGACTCGCTTGAGAAGAGGTTTGTTGAGAGAGAGGAGAATTTTGGGAAGAATACAACTTGTGAATCTTCTGAAAAATTTGTATGTCTTGCACATAGGGACAATAATCTTGCACAATATTCTTTTAGAGGATGAAGGGAAGAAGGAATTTTAGAGGTAGGGGGGTAGACAGTTTGAAGGAGAAAATTTTGATCATCATTGCATACGTTGCAATAGAGATGGACATGATGCATCCACATGTAAGTCTTCTTGGGACAAAATTTAGGAGGAAATAAATGAAGCCAAAGTTAAAACCAATAATAAGGGGAAAGGAAAACCACCTAAATCTACTCACTATGTTGTGTCACATTGCAATATTGGATTAAATGAAGGCTTCTTTAATTCTTCACTTGCTTCTTGGAAAAATGAATGGTTTCTTGATTCATGGGAAACTTGCCATGTGAATTTTAGACGATAGTTTTTTGAATAATTTACTAACAATGTTGATAGAAAAATATAGTTTATAGACAAGTCAAAACTCAAGCCATAAGGGCTTGCAAAATTCAGGCTCAAACTGCCTGGTCTTCCATACTTTCTTTTGCGTGAATTTCTATATCTCCCGTAGCTGAGAAGAAACTTGTTGTCTTTGGTCCACATCCGCCAGCAAGGAAACACCATTCATATGTTTGATGGAAAGGTTGAGGTCATAAAACCATCAGATCACTCACTTGTTATGATGCAGATAGAAGAAGAAAGACTCTTGTGGATGCAAGGTACGTCTCCTCATGCACAAAAATTCCATACGGTTCTCATTATGATAAAGGAACATTTCCATCAAGTCTTTTATGGCATGCTAGATTTAGACACTTGAGTTATGATAGCCTTCATATGTTGAAGAAAAGTGGTGTTACTGGCCTGCCTACAATTCTTAGGAAACTTAAGAAATGTGATGCTTGCATCTTACGAAAGGACAAAAAATAGTCTTTTCATGATCCACATTCTAGAGCACACCTAAAACTTGAACTCATACATTCAGATTTATGTGGCCCAATCCATGTCCCTTCTACAAATGGAAATAAATATATGATGACATTTATTGATGACTCTCCCAGAAGGTGTTGGTTTTATTTATTCAAGAACAAATATGATTTTTTTCAAACATTCAAGAACTTTCATGCATGGAATGAAAATGATGCACAATCTCATATTAGCTCTATTCACACTGATAATGGAAAAAATACACTTCAAATGAATTTGAAAACTATGCTCGCCATCATGGAATCAAGCATCAAAAAATTGTGCCATATAATCCCCAACAGAACAGAGTAGCTAAGAGAATGAATAGGAAAATCTTAAATATGGTATGTTCCATGATGTTTTTCAAGAATGTAAAATTTATGTTTTGGGATGATGCAGTTCTATGTGATGTATATATAAAGAATAGGTGTCCATCTATTGCTCTTAGAAACATGACTCTTGATGAAATGTGGTATGGCCACATTCTTTTGGTAAAGCATCTCAAGGTCTTTGATTCCACTTTTTATGCCTTGATACCTAAGGAACAAAGAAACAAAATTTTTGCAAGGAGTCATAAGTGTATCTTCTTGGGGTATTCAAATACCTCCAAACCATACCATCTCTATGATGAAATTAATAAGAATTTTCAAGTGTTTAGAGATGTGATTTTTCTTAAATCTTCCAAGGCTGACAATGTTGTTGAGCAGAAACCTGATCTCTTTTATAGATTTAAACATGTGAAGTATTTTAAAGAAGTCGATAGTGAGATTCCACATATTGAAGGTGGGATTCCTATATTGGATCAATCTGTGGAATATTCTTCTAAAGCACTCTCTCCCCCACATGAAGCTCCAGCCACTAATAACACTTTGAGTGATGTGATTGACATAATTGGGAGCCTCAATCTTGATTCAGCCCTAACTCAGTCAACTGAGAAACTCGACCCATCTCAGAAAGGTCCTCCAAAATGGCTTACAAAGACACTTGAATGTGTTTGTCATGATGAGGTTGGAAAGACAAGAACATGAAGTTCAATTAGGAAAAATGTTGGTGACATAAATGATTATGATTCACCTATTGATATGGATGTTTCTTATGATTGTGAACTAAAATTTTCCAAAATTTTTTAACCAACTTCCTTCAATGAAGCCTGTTCTCATGATGAATGGGAAGAAGTGATGCTGAAAGAGTATTATGCCTTGATAAAAAATGACACTTGGAAGCTGGTTGATCCTCCATCGAGAACAAAACCAATAGGTTGCAAGTGGGTCTACAAGAACAAGTATAAAGTTGATGGCTGACATGATAAGCACAAAGGAAAACTTATGTAAAAAGGTTTTACATGGAAGGAGGGGGTTGACTATGAGGAGAATTCCCTCCCCTGCGCCCCCCCCCACCTCCCTCCCCCCCCCCGACACAACAAGATGGGTTACCATCCAGACACTCTTTGCCTTGGCAGATCTAAAGGGTTGGAAAGTCCATCAAATGGATGTTGAAATTGCTTCCTTGAATGGAGATCTGAAAGAGAATGCTTTTATGTTATGAAGGATCAAGAACACGAAGTATGCAAGCTTGTAGAAGCCTTGTATGGCCTCAAGCAAGCACTGCAAACCTGGTATGAAAAGTTAACTAAGTATCTTCTAAAACTCAACTTAAAACATTATGATCTTGATGATGCAACTTTGTTCGTCAAGAAAGTTGCAAACAATTTTATATCTTGTGGTGTATGTAGAAGATCTTTTGATGACATAGAACAATGAGAGCTATATTGCATCCACAAAGAAGGAATTGAGGAGTTTGTTTGAAATGACTGGCTTGGGCTATGTTCACTACTATCTTGGTATTGAAGTAACTTAACTCCAAATTTTATCTTCCTCTCTCCGAGAAAGTACATTGGAGATCCATTGAACAAGTTTTGCATGGCTTAGTGTAATCCTTTAAATACTATAATGAAAAAAAAAAAATAAGCTCACATTCGTTCAAGGAAAATAATTTCAGGATGCAATAAAGTATTGACAGCTTGTAGGAAGTCTCAACTAGCTCACTATTATTGGACCAGAAATTTCATTTGTTGTTGGAATTCTCTCCAGATTTATGCAAAAGCGTTGTGAGGAACAATGTTCTGCTACAAAAAGAGTTCTAAAGTACTTGAAGAGAACTCAAGATATTGGACTTATGTATACACAAGTGGGCGACTTCAGCATGATTGGATACTCTAATTCAAACTTCGATGGAAATAATCAACCTGGAGTATCTGCCTCAAGGTATATTATGAGTCTGGGACTAGGAGTTGTGTTGTGGATGTCAAGAAAACAATCAGTTCCATCAAATTCCACTGCAAAAGCAGAATATGTGGTAGCAGCTGAACCAACAAAGGAAATTGTGGCTTAGGAAAATTCTTAAAGATTTACAAGTGAAACAAGTTTATTCATTTCCACTCATGATTGATAATACTTCTGCAGTAAATTTGTCGAAGAACCCAAAGTTCCATGATCGAAGAAAGCACAACAGTACAAAATACCATCTAATTCGACATCGTGTTAAGGCCAAGACAATCCATCTACACTATTTTTCCACAACTGAGAAGATTGCAAGCACATGTTCACCAAAGAACTTGGAAGAGAAAAGTTTGAAAGATTTAGAATGATGCCTTGACTCACCAACATCCCTTCAGATTAATGGGGAGAATGTTGATACCTAATGATTGGGATTGGGTGAATTTATGTAAAATAGTGTAAATAGAAAATAAGGAGAATATGAATATGAAGAGACATTGCAATATGAAGCCAAAGAGTCTCTCCTTCCTGTATATATCTATAATCATCCTTAATGGAAAAACATAATTAGTTTGAGGAATTACCTCCTGGATTACACCTACTAATATAGACAATTTGTATGAGAGTAAACAAAGTTGGGTGAATTTAATTAGGGTTACCATCTTTGAAAAAGGAAAGAGGATGTTATATCTTTTTGAATTTTTTTGTAATTATAGCTCATTAGATATGGTAATGTAATTGTTGAACATAAATCATAACTTTTAATGTAAATTGAGGTAGCATTAGTGAAAGCAAATAAGTGAAATTACAAAACACACATTGTAAACCAAATCAATATCTTAAATTACTCCCTTGTCCTTGATAATTGAAACTGGACATATTGTAGGTGAAATCAATCTTTCAAAGTGTTGGGGTGGCCTTGAATTGAAACATGAACTTGATAATTAAAAATTCTCCCTTGTCCTTGACAATTGAAACTGGACATGTCAGCCAAATCAATTGTTGAGACTGCTGGGGCCTTGAGAATTGAAACATGAAATTGATAATTAAAATTTCTTCTATGGAAGTGTATTTGTAGACTTTTCCTTACAATTATAAAAATTTCAACTTCAAACCTTTTCATAATTGGTTAATATTAACCCAGAATGGAAATAAGAAAACCATGAAAAAATAATAAGGAAAATAAAATTTAAATTGTCTTGAATTGAACTATTGTGTTAACTAGATCCATTTTTTTTTTTAAACAAAATTATTATTTTTTAAAAATTGATTATGTTAAATCAAAATAAATCACAAAAAGAATATTAACAGAAATGAAATTTCTCCAATATCACCACAAAATATATCCAATTACTTTTAATAAAATCAAATTTGTCCATTATCACCATGAAATATATCCAATTACTTGCTTAAAAACACATGTCAATGACCTAGCAAATTGAAAATTTTTGAAAGGATACAATATTCCTATGCCTCACTCGTTTTGCAATGAAAACCAAAATCCAAATTGAAATGGCATCCTCTAAACACACCGTAAGAGTAATGAACATGCAGCGTCCATGTTGTAGGCCACCTTCCGAAATTCGAGCGAAGCTCAAGTTGAATCATCCCAAAGCGTAGATAAACACAGCGCGAAGCAATCGCCCATTCTAGATGTTGGACACTCGACACTGCGAATACGCGATTGCCAGGTGGTGTAGACTATTCCATGAGTTTGCCTAGAGGGTCCAAAAACATTTTCATAACAGAGAGTCAATAGGTAGCAATGGTAGTGGTCCTCAAGAACTAATATGATTAAGAAGTAATTGCAATGGTTGGAAGACCATATAGAGCACTAATTCTTAGTTTTATTGTAGATAAATATCTTCATATCCTTATTATTAATGAAAATTTCTTAAGAAGTTGGACAAACCTGTAAGATAAAAAAGTTGTATCATAAAAAATAACATTTTAAATATTTCAATTATTACGCCGTAAGGCGTTCCCTCTGAGAAGAACTCCCCTCCCAAGCCACCTGTAACCTTATCGGCCGTTGATTTTAGTGTTAGACGATTGAAAGAGACTCTGCCGTCGGATTGAAAATAGTTAGGCAGTAAGCCTTCCTTCAAGGTTTTCGTCTACCTTTTCGATTTAAGCTCGACATCTGTGAACCATAATCTTAACATCTGTGATGTTTCTGTTAAGCGCTGGGTTTGCCGTGTCGATCCCGGGAAGTCACAGCGTTTGCAGGTGCCGATTCGTTGCTTTCCTTTTCTTTAATGGCAGTGACTGCCAATGGCATAATCTTTACTGTCAATTCCAAATGGACAATCCTTTCCTGCATACTCTCGACACCTTGCTTGTAAATCTCGATCAAAACGGGCTTCGTTGCTTTCCTTTTCTTTAGGGTTTCGATATAAATTCTAACTGAACATCTTCTTGATCGATTTCTTCATTTCCACAATTTCTGGATCGCGCTCCAAGAAAGCGTCGGACCTTCGAATCCAGGCACTCGTTCCAGTGAATAGGAGACCCTCCCCTGTACTCCATGTAAGAGCAGCTCATCAACACAATATATAATTGAATTTTGCAGCAATTATGCCCTATGCTTTTAGGGTTCTGAATCCATAGCTACAATTTGTATTGGGCAGCCATTGGAGTACATGATGGAGAAGAATCAGCGTGACATGAGATGGGGCAATGGATTTAGCTTGTGGACACTTTCCATTCCGCCGCGTACACGCGACCATTTCCTGGACTACTGCAGGGAGGCCAAGAGCAGGTTAAACAGAAAGAAATCATCGTTCGAGTCTCAATTTACCTACCTACTTACAGCCTTAATCGCGTGTATTTCTGGAATAAATGTAAGATTGGACATCTGTCGTTTGAATTTCAGAACTATCGGTATGTCACGTTATTTTCTCTTTCAGGAACTGAGCAAATGTTTTGGTGTGTGGACAGCTTGCAATTTACCTCCCATATCGACAATGTTTTAAACACCACCCTTGTTTTCTCAAATGTACAAGGCCCAGTGGAACAAGTTCAAGTCACAACAACTTAGTTACTCATATTGTTACCACTGTCTCCAGACTGCCTCAGGTTTCGGATTTTACCTGTATGTTGGTAGATTACTGGAATATTTTAGAATTTGATAGACTAAAAAAGTTAAATAATTATGAGTAAATTTCTGAAATATTTTAGAATTTGATAAATGGAAAAAATTATATTTTGAACACGAAAAAACACCAGCCATTGATTTTACTTTTATTTATGAGATTTCGAAATATTCTCTATCAAAATCCGCAATCAAATTAAATTATAATTTTGTTTATATAACTACAATTTTTCTCTGTAATAATCATTTGTGTAAATGTTAGAAGGAATATACGTTTTTTGCAGATAGTTTTCCTGCAAACAATCCTGTTAACAGACTCCTATTTTCATGAACATACATGTTTTGGAGATAGCTCTCCTATAAACAATCCTGTTAACATACTCTTATTTTCATATGGAATTGTATTATCAACTCTAAGTTTGGATTCTATTTAAAGGCGATTATTATTTCTTCTCCATTCTGTGAGTTTATAATTTCCATTCTGTGTGGTTATGCATGCTGAAAGGCATTCATATGGATTGAGAATGCTTGTGAAATATTCTCACCCTGCAATTGTTATCTGATATTTGTTAGTCGGGGTTCTGAAGAATTTTGTCGTTTGGAAGATAAAATAAGTCGGTAGTACACTTTCATCAAAATCCATGGTCGTTATTTTTTCTTATCTACTCGGATTGCGAATCTAATGACTTGAAATAAATCAAAGCGAATATTATTCGAATTGCGATATCGTTCTTCTGATTATTCCTACCATGTGGCGAAAGACCAGAGTTTTGTATTTGGAAGGCTTCAATGCAGCGTTTCTAATTCCGTATTTTCAAATCTTTTCCCACTATACTAATAATATTGTAGGACATTATTTCCATGTCTGTTATTATTAACTAGCCGACTATAACTAAACAAACATGAACAAATTAGTTACGAATCTTAACATAAGCGTGAATCCGTGAACAATGGAATCATCCTAACATATTTTGGATCTGCAACATGTGTTGTGTTTGACATTCTGCATAGATTTTTAATTTAATATGTATTTGCACGTTGTCTATTCTTTATTTTGTTTCATTACTTTACCATTAACCATTACTATGTATATGTATTTGCATATATTACCATGTTTTAGTCTTGTTTATTCAGGATAGAGTATGTTTTACTTTTACAGATTAGTATATTTAATTCATAGCGTAGTTAAAGAATTAAAATATGAGTAATATTTTTGTTTTTAATTATATTTTTAGAAGAGTGAAATTTGACTTTCATTTGATGAATATTTATTGAAATTTTATAATAACTTTTTTGATATATTTGTTGGAGGATGGATTTCATCAACTCCTTATTATAAAAAACAAATCATATTTATGTATTCATTTACAACAAAACATCAAAAGTTGATATATGTGAAATGGTTGAAATTAAAGAAATAGTTTTTTATATAATTTTTATTAAGTGGGTAGTACTGGTTTGGGAAAGGGCAAACTGGGTACCAAGAAATCACTATTACAGATATTTTCACCGCCACTATGCCCTCCTCAACAGAATGTCAGGAAGCAGAGATCTGAGTCCTTTTCTCACAAGCAGAGAGAGTCCTTTTCTCACAAGCAGAGAGAGTCCTTTTCTCAGAAGCAGAGACTGCAGTCCTTTGCTGACATGGCATAAAATCCATCCCATGTATATTATATTTCCTTCTATAATTCAATTAAACTAAAATTTTTGTAGGGTTTTGTTTTCTTTTGATTATTTTTTTGAAAAGTCTTATTAATTTATTAAACCTCTATCCATGAAAAGGAATTCTTTTGTGTTATCAATATCACACTTCCATAATGGAAAATTATTCTATAAAATATGAATAGCTTAAATTAATAGCATTAGTGTAAGTTATAGACAAAATGGTCTTTTTTTCAGGATTTTTTTTGGTTAATTTTAATCAAATATAACAGAGATTAAACTTGAGTTTAAATTGCTTTTAGAAAGTGTTAAATTCAAATTGTATTTCTTGATTTTGATGAATTTTTGTGAAAAATATAATTTTAATTAAGTGAAAAAACTATTTTATCTATAAATTAAACTGAGCTTATTACCTTTTCTTTTCTTTGATTGGAACTAGAGTTGAATGAACCTTTGATTGGAAATAGAGTTAAATGAAACAACGCTAGTCGCATAATACCATGGATTTATTACCCCCTGTTCACACGCTCGCTGGATGAATCCACGCTACTATATATTTGAAGGGAACCTTCATGTATTGAGCCTATGAGGTCATCTTCGGCCTGTAAGATCATCTTTGGCGAAGATGAGAAGGGTTTATAGTGAAATATTATGTGTGATTATGATGATCAATTATGTTGTTGTTGAGCGCACAGCCTACCTGAATGTGGAGCGAACAGCCTACCTGAATGTGGAGCGATCTGCTAACCTGAATTCCTTTGTATTATTCTTATGTATTCTTTCTTGGTAATATTTTGGTAATATTATTTTGAAATGTGGGAGGCTGGAGTTTTTTACATAATTTATTATTCTTCTGTATTTTTTCTTTCCTGGTAATATTATTTTGAAGTGGGGGAGGTTCCAGTTTTTGACACATATTTATTATGTTACTATTATGTACTAATCTAAATTCTTAAGCATAAAATTTGTCAATGAATAAAACTGGGTATTAAGGTGAAACTTTAATGGAGAGTTAAATATTTAAGCTCATGTTTTAACTTACAATGCCGCCACTATATCTGACAGTTCCAAACATCCACCCAATAAGAAGATTAAAGCTTATAATAATAAAATTTTAATGGGCCAAAATAAATAGTAGTTTTTCAATTAATTATTTTGAGGGTTCTTAATATCCACGTGGTAAGAAGATTAAAACTTATAATAAAAAGTTTTTAATGGTGAGTTTGTTAATATAAAACTTATAATAAAAAGTTTTTTATTTAATATTTTTTAACAAATTATATTTTTAAAATAAAATAAATCAAACTCAATAACATAGGAGGTAGTAGACTTCCTAGTTAGCTTTAAATTCTAGCCAAAACCACACCAAAACCACCTAACCACTTTTATAATAAAAAAAAATTAATGGGCCAAAATAAATAGTAGTTTTCCATTTAATTATTTTGAGGGTTCCAAATATCCACATGGTAAGAAGATTAAAACTTATAATAAAAAGTTTTTAATGGTGAGTTTGTTAATATTTTAGAACCAATTATATTTTTTAAATTAAATCAGACTTTAAAAATATAATAAAAAGTTTTTAATTTAATATTTTTTAACAAATTATATTTTTAAAATAAAATAAATCAAACTCAATAACATAGGAGATAGTAGACTTCCTAAGTTAGCTTTAAATTCTAGCCAAAACCATGCCAAAACCACCTAACCACCTTAACCACCTAAGGTTAAATCTTTAGGAGATCAACGAGAATGATGCATTGCAAAACATTAATAACATTAAAAATATTGTTACTTCTAAGTTCAAAGAAAAAATGTGGTGTGAGAAAGATTTAGGAGCTAAAAGAAAATTAAGTTATTATAAGAAGATCATCAACCCTAGAAGATCAAAAGTAAAGTATCTCTCTCTTAACTAGCTCAAAGAAGAAAATTAATATTGAATGAACTCTCATGGGCTCCATAGTGACATAATGAAACAGGTTGTTGGGCAGTTCCTAAAACACCATGGATGGAAAGAATATCCCATCTCAGTGAGAATAGGAACATGAGGATGAAAACCACTTCCTCTTAGAGTGCCCAGTGTACAATCGCATGGATGGAAAGGATCGCCCATCTCAGTGACAATAGGAACATGAGGATGAAAACCACTTCCTCTTAGAGTGCCCAGTGTACAATCACAATTCCTAAAACACCATCGATGGAAAGGATCTCCCATCTCAGTGAGAATAGGAACATGAGGATGAAAACCACTTCCTGTTAGAGTGTCGAGTGTACAATCACATTAAATCTCAGTTTACACCATAGATGGAAAGGATCTCCCATCTCAGTGAGAATAGGAACATGAGGATGAAAACCACTTCCTGTTAGAGTGTCGAGTGTACAATCACATTAAATCTCAGTTTCATAATCTTTGTAGCGATACTGACCTTCTTCCTAGCCTTTTACGATGTCAAAATTATATGAGTTCCATAGTGAAATAGGTCGTTGGGCAGTGCCTAAAACACCATGGATGGAAAGGATCTCCCATCTCTGTGAGAAGAGGAACATCGAGGATGAAAATCACTTTCTATCTCCCATCTCTGTGAGAATAGGAACATCGAGGATGAAAACCACTTCCTCTTAGAGTGCCCAGTGTACAATCACATTAAAACATTAAATCTCGGTTTCATAATTTTTGTAGCGATACTCACCTTCTTCCTAGCCTTTTACGATGTCAAAATGATAGGAACATCGAGGATATGAAAACCAATTCCCCTTAGAGTGCCCAGTGTACAATCACATTAAATCTCACTTTCATAATTTTTGTAGCTATACTTACCTTATTCCTAGCCTTTTACGATGTAAAAATTATAGGAACATCGAGGATATGAAAACCAATTCCCCTTAGAGTGCCCAGTGTACAATCACATTAAATCTCACTTTCATAATTTTTGTAGCGATACTTACCTTCTTCCTAGCCTTTTATGATGTCAAAATTATAGTGGGCTCGGGAAGCTTCTCTCCATGCTTTTTGAGCATAGGAATAAAATTTTAAATCAAACCAAATAATTTGTTTCTTTAGGTCCGATGTCAAAATTATAGTGGGCTCGGGAAGCTTCTCTCCATGCTTTTTGAGCATAGGAATAAAATTTTAAATCAAACCAAATAATTTGTTTCTTTAGGTCCGATAAACCAAAGTTTGGTCTCAGTCTCAGTGGACGTTAACCACCACCATCATAATCATTATTTATTTGAAATTAAAACATAATAATAATTGATTATTATTTTAAAATATCTTAGAGTGCCTAGTGTACAATCGCAGTTCCTAAAACACCATGGATGGAAAGGATCTCCCATCTCAGTGAGAATAGGAACATGAGGATGAAAACCACTTCCTCTTAGAGTGCTCAGCGTACAATCACATTAAATCTCAGTTTCATAATCTTTGTAGCGATACTGACCTTCTTCTTAGCCTTTTACAATGTCAAAATTATATGAGTTCCATAGTGAAACAGGTCGTTGGGCAGTGCCTAAAACACCATGGATGGAAAGGATCTCTCATCTCTGTGAGAATAGGAACATCAAGGATGAAAACCACTTCCTATCTCCCATCTCTGTGAGAATAGGAACATCCAGGATGAAAACCACTTCCTCTTAGAGTGCCCAGTGTACAATCACATTAAATCACAATCACATTAAATCTGAGTTTCATAATTTTTGTAGCGATACTCACCTTCTTCCTAGCCTTTTACGATGTCAAAATTATAGTAACATCGAGGATGAAAACCACTTCCTCTTAGAGTGCCCAGTGTACAATCACATGAAATCTCAGTTTCATAATTTTTGTAGCGATACTTACCTTTCTTCCTAGCCTTTTACAATGTCAAAGTTATAGTGGGCTCGGGAAGCTTCTCTCCATGCTTTTTGAGCATAGGAATAAAATCTTAAATCAAACCAAATAATTTGTTTCTTTAGGTCCGATAAACCAAAGTTTGGTCTTAGTCTCAGTGGACCATCATCATTATTTATTTGAAATTAAAAAATAATAATAATTGATTATTATTTTAAAATATTTTTTAAAACAAGTAGAGTTATATATATTAAAGGTTTAGTTTAATTTATAAAAAAAATAAAAAAAATGTGAGGATTTAAGCAAGATTATGATTTTTTAATGTTTAAAATACATTTTTAATAGATACATTTGTTTATATAATTGTTTTTTTACAGATTAAAATTTTATTTAATTATTTATTTTTATATGAAATACTTATTTAATATTTTTAATATGAAATACTTTAAAAAAAAAATCAGGTTTTTTGTTTGGTTTTGGTAAGTGACCAACATTATATTTCGCTTTTCTTAATAAAAATCTAAAAGTTATACATGGAAATCATTATTATTTTGTAATGATATTGTAAAATAGGTTTTAAATTTTTCACTTATATTTTAATATTATAGTTTTTAAGATTTTACTTATATTTTTAATTTTTTTTTATTAAATATTATTTAAAAAATATATATTTTCTTCACTTTATTTTTTAAATGGTTATATCTAATTAATTTTGTTATTTGAGTGAAAAATTATTAATAATGTTAATAATTTTTAACAATATTCATCTGACCATTAATATTAAAATTTTAACAATATTCATTTCACAATTAATTAACAAATTTTTTTACTAGAACAAGTTGGCCTAACAATATTCATATAATGTATAAATTTGTCAATCTTGAACATCTAATTAATTTAATGACCATTAATTTTCTATCAAGGTTTTTTTAAATTCTTTGACACAACATCTTAAACTCTCCACAAATTTCTGTTGGTTTAATAATTTTGTATTTAATTTTGGTGATATGAAGTTTATGTTCAACGGATCATAAAAAACACTATTTAGGCTATTTGTTTTTTTAAACTGCTACGATCTAACTCTCCACAAATTTCTGCTGGTTTAATAATTTTGTATTTAATTTTTGTATTTAATTTCGGTGACATGAAGTTTATGTTCGACAAATCATAAAAAACACTATTTAGGCTATTTGTTTTTTTAAAATGCTACGATCTAATAATTTCATATTTACTCTCCTTTGCGTGGAATTTACATTCAAATTTTCTATTGTTTTAATAATTTGGTAATTAGATTTGCAAAGCACATGATAATGGATTAGTTTAGGTTCTTTTCTTTCCTTTGTTGAAACACTTATAAAATTCAGCTCCTTTAATAAATTACTTTTTCAATGCCGGAAACGAATCTTGTTGAATTTGTGCCTACATTGGTATAATTAGATTAGACATCACATGCAATATTATAGAATAGTGGTGTTACACTGAGTTTATGGATCTATATTTAAACAATAATTATAAATTATGTTAATTAGTTAATTATATTTTATATTTATTATAATATAAACTTTAAATGTTATGATGAAAGTTAAAAGATGAAAAAAAGAAGAGAGAATGAACGGGTACATTATTTTACATAAAATAAAATAAAATAATTTATAACACTACTAAACAATAGCTTTATTTTAAATTAAAATGTATAAATATTAAAACAAAATATAAATATAATTTTTATAGTTTTCAATTGGGGCATGGATAATAGTTAAATTCAATTAAAGGCCAGATCTAATGCATCACTTTTAGTCTTCAAAAGTTGACCTTGCTATTTTCGAAAATGCAAAACATATGGCATACATGTCTATAGATACCTTTCTTATACAAATTTTCCAAATTAACAACTTTTCGTCTTTAAAAGTTGCCCTTGCTACTTTCGAAAATGCAAAACATATAGCATACATGTCTATAAATACGTTTTTTATACAAAATTTCCAAATTAACAAGCCTACCACCGCTTTTTGCACCTTTTGGGGCAATTTCTAGTTATTCTGTTACAATTCCTAACAATATTTTATACGAGGTTTTCCCCTATCGCGCTCATTAGTCAGAGATAATAGGAGAGGAATAAGGGTTGAGGTATGTATCTACGTCCATTTTGCTGTAGACAATAATTCCTATTCAACAGTCCAACTCTCATTCAATAGCATGGGTGGGATTCTTTCCTGAAGAGATTTTAGGCTTTTTTTTATTGACTTGGGTGTTCTAATTGGAGTTTGATATTGATACCCATTTCTTCTCTTTTTTGGCTTATCTTTGTTAATATTCTATCACTCATAGTCCTTGTTGGCTCGGAAGTGGTTTTGCAGGGTTGCTTTCAGTGGCATTGATGAAATTCAAGGTGGGTTACAGAAGTAGAGGCGCGCACCAAGGAGCCCAGTTATGAAGGCCCCTAGCTTGAGGGCATTATACAAATTTCCTGAGGGACCACTCCAATGTGATTTTTGGGAGTGAATATGGGGATGGGCCTCTTCAAGAGAAAACAAACTATATACGATTTATTAAGGCGGCGCCCACAATGTCAGAAATTGAGTCGCAACAGTCTCTGAAACCACGCACCTGGTTGAGCGCCTCTACTTCCATAACCCATAGAAAATATTCCCAATGATCTCAGATATCCCATTGAACACATCATAGAAATATAAGCTAAACCAAGTAATCCTGTTGAACAAGAGCTATATTTATGTAAAAATTTGTCATATGTCGATGTTTACTCACTACAAAATTACAGATTGTCGTTAGTGGGCTTATAATAGAATTTACACAGAGATTTGTTTCTCTTAATTACAGATTGCCGTTAGTGGGGTTATAACTACCTCTGACTTTTGCCATGTAGCTTCTCCCATCTTCTAGAGGTGGTTTTACTCTGCAGCTATGAGAGATGTGTCATTTAGTTTTGTAAAACCAGCTAATAGCAAAGGTAATTTGTTTCTATGTCCCTTATTCATTTAGGTATTTGGTTGATATAGGTTATTTTATTTCGAACTGCAGTAATGTAAAGGTTTTCTTTACAGACTTATGTACGATTGCACAAGGATAATACCCTACTTCCTGGTGAGGGTTATTGTACTTCCTTACAGTAAGTTGATATTTCCAGGAACACGAATTCTCTTTTTGCAGATTGGGAAAATCCATTGGCCAGCAAATTGAATTTCCCAACTCGTTCCTTTCACTTTTTTTATTTATTTAGGGCTTTATGCCACCCTACCTAGCCATGAATTTTGCTAATCTTTGTTTTTTCTTCTATGGATTGTTAGGTTTAATCGCTTACAACTCTAGGCACGAAATTTTGGGTATGCGGTCCCATTATCTTATGGCTGCCAGGTTCTTGTCCTTGACGCTTTGATTGTCTTTCTCTAGGTCTGAATTTGGGTTCCAACCCATGTGCAATTAGGGTTTCTTAATAGACCCCAACCAAGAGTCTTTCTACTAAATTTTTTTTGTATTAAAATGAGAAATGGTCGTGCAGCCTGAAACACATAGTAGGAGATTTGTTCACTACCATAGTGTAGCACTTGATTCCTATTTGGAAATTTAACATGGAGAAATGTTTCTTTGTCAGTGGAGAAACCATGAGACTGAAATATGTGTAGTATTCTATCAAGTTCATCATGGTCCAATTATTTACACGCTTTCAGTTAATTTAGTGGAGAAACCATCAGATTGAAATCTGTGTAAAAAAGAAAAAAGAGAAAAGAGATTGAAGGGCTTTCCATCATATAAAACTCTGTGACTCGTTTTAGTTTATGGGAGCTCCCAACCATCATGTCAAGATTTGCCTATGTTCAATGTTTGGACAGTAAATGTGTTTCTACATTATTTAAATGATAGAGAAATGGTTGTGATATACTGGTTGCTTGAGACAGCTCTTGCCCTCCAAACCATGGAAATCCAAATACCACAGTGTAGGGTGAGGGGGGAAGAAAAGTACAAGCAGTTTTTAGCAGAACTGGAGGGTTTGAAAGGAGCAAAATCTAGAGCAGAAATACGCGTCATTGAAGGAAACCATGTTGTTGAAATTGGGAGGTGACAAGACTTTCCAAAAATACGAATCTCATGAACGGTATTGATTTTATTTGCGTTAAAGAGCATGATAGTGGAGCCTATCCTCAAAGATGTTTTACATTGGACAGTTTGATATTGGTACCACAACGTCAGAAATTGAGTCGCAACAGTCTCTGAAACCACGCACCTAGCTGAGCGCCTCTACTTCCATAACCCATCGATAAGATTTCCAACGATCTCAGAGATCCCATTGAACACAACATAAAAATATCAACTAAACCCAGTGATCCTATTGAATAAGAGCTATATTTATGTAAAAAATTGTCGTATGTCGATGTTTACTCACTACAAAATTACAGATTGTCGTTAGTGGGGTTATAACTACCTCTTCATTCTGCCATGCAGCGTCTCCCATCTTCCAGAGGTGGTTCTACTCTGCAACTATGAGAGATGTGTCATTTAGTTTTATAAAACCAGCTAATAGCAAAGGTAATTTGTTTCTATGTCCCTCCTTGCTTGGTAGATTCAGTGGTGAAATATTTTAATTTGGTTTAGAACGCGAATTCAAACCCTAAATTAGTTGCATGTATTATGGTTAGTGGATTATACACTACATCAGATGTGAGTTGAGACATAGTGCCATCATAATGGAAGGGGTGGCTAAGGGTGAAGATGCATAAACTCTTATACTATTTTAATTTCCTCAAGAATTCATAAAAAATGGTTTATTATTTCTTTTTCCCTAAATTAATTTACATATTTGATAGTGGATTGTACACTACATCAGGGTTGAGACATGGAAGAGGGTGAAGATGCAGAAACTATTCTACTGTTAAAATTCCTTAAGAATTCATACAAATTTGTTTATTTTTTCCTTTTCCATAAATTAATTTACATATTTGAAATATTAATAATACTTCTACATAATTTGAATGAAATATACATTTTGCAAGTTCATTACTTCTTCTTCAAGTCTCTGATGTCTCCAACAAGTTTTGATGAAATTTCAAATATGGAATGACAACCATGATGTTATTCACAATGTTATATTTTCTTTTCACCTCTTCCATTACAATCTACTACTTGTAATTTTTTATTTAAACTTAAAAAAGTATCTTTGATGATCAAGAGGCAATCTTTGTTACAAACATTATACTCTCTGTAAATTTCACCTAATGTAAATCATTTAACTTTATATTCCACCTTTACATGCAATCTTGTTTATTAATTATTATATTCAATAACCTTCCAGATGTCATGATTATTCCTCAATTGCCCCAGATGTCAAAAAGCAAAACGCTATAAATAGGTAGCATATGGAAAAATAGCATAAATGAAGAAAAATATCGTATGTTTTGCAATCTTGTATCCCTCAAGCTTGTTTTAAAATTTAAAACAATAAACCTTAAAATAATAGACCATAACATGTTCACATAAACCATAGCAACTACATGGATAATGGATACATGA
>APFE030250965.1:25839-96036 GCA_000404065.3 Pinus taeda | reverse complement strand
GAAATAATTTAGATACGATGCGTCACGATTTGATCCTTAATCATAATTCTAAAATTTATCTAAAAGCATGTGTAAAAACTATTTGCTCCATTAAAACTTTAGCCAAAACACCATTCAGTAATGAAACACCTTTGGGTGCAATCATTACCTTCAGGCACTTTGGTGTAGTGAATAAAGTACAAACATGCAACCTTTTTGTCAATCTACCTTTGGGTTAGACCAACATTATCCATGAACTAACGACCAGGCCAGTCCATGTGTGTTGCAACTTATTTTTATACACTACCCTTATGCACCAAACAACTTAGCAGGCGCCAACCCTCCTTTGGGAAAGCTAACACCCACGTCCATTGCCAGCACGTCATTTCAACTTGTCATGAGTCATCCTTGCAATCGTCTTACAGAGAGCGGTTCGTTTGCGAACATCAATGCTTGACTCATGCGAAAACAACACATGTATACTTAAAAACGCCTTTAGTTAGATTCCAAAATTAGTAAAACTTTAGCAATTTCTACAATGATTACCTTTTAGAAATGCTTCAATAATTTATTTAGAGAATACTAAATAATTTATTTAGAGAATACTAAACAATTTTATCGTTGCCATTATATAAAGACAAACACAACAAAAAAGGGCGCACACAGAGTATTGATTTATGCACGAAACAGAATTACTAACTGTGCGATCCTTCACTGGTGCTTTCCACTAGTTTAATAACAATAATCCTCATTGTCCACAAAATTTGTTTGAAATCAGCTTCCTTATCATAATATCAAAGCTATTCAAATGTATTATTCTGCCTCGTAAGGATGATTCAACGAACCTCTAAACATGGAAAAACTTTCTTTGCAACACAAAAAAATTATTCGAAAGTCTAGAGCTTCTGGCTTTATTTGCCTAAAAAAAAAAAAAAAATTGTGCTTAATTCTAATAACAACGAAATAAGATTGGAGCAAGTGAGAATTAAAACTCATTACATCATTCCTCGAATCCCAAAATATTCTGGAAATCTGCAATCAATTAATTTAAAAATATACCGTGTACAATAAGCAACCTTACTTGACTTTTTACGGCAAATATTTTTGTTTTTCAAACAACTTATAATTAAATCAGGAATTCTGGCATTCACATTTCGTATGCTCCAACGCCATTCAAATTTTAAAGCAGTGCCGGCACAAATATATAAAGTGTCACTGTAACCTTCTATACATGGAGGGACTCAATTTAAAAAGTTATTCAATATATTAAAAAACTGCATCTCGTTGACTTGTCAATTAAACCTCAACCTTCCCAAGGCAGATATCTTTGCAGATAAATCGTAATCACGGTATAATTGAAAATAGTAGCATTTTAATTTTCAAGACCTTGGGAAACGGATAAGCTTGGATCAATCTCCAGAAATTTCATAGGGCAAATATCTTGGAAAATTTTTGGTGAAAATATCAGAAGAATGTGTTTGGTGCAATCCAAAGACCAGAATAGATCAACTATCTAAAAGAAATATACATTGAAAGAAATGAGTCCACACAAAGATTTCCCACTTTTTCATGTCTCGATGCAACATTGCATAGTCATGTGAAAATAGAGTGCAAACTAAGCTGACAGAACGTAACACAAACACAAATAGAACTAGAAAGTGTCCATCAACTTCACACTCTGGCAACACTAAAGGACCGAAAAAACTTAATAAGCAGGGGTTCAAATTCAAGATTAAAACCGCATGGGAAAAAACGATTAAAGCAAATTTTTTAACAATTCTTTCTGCAACAATTAAATTCGATATGAAAAATAGAAAGCAATTAAAACCGAATCAAACTGCAATTCTTACATAAGGGCGCTCTGATACCAATTGTTAGATTTACTTTGTGGGTTTTCCTAATTACTTTAAACCCTAACCAAGATCTACTCCTTTGTAAGAAATTGAAATTAATGCACAGCGGAACTTACTTTCCATCTTCTAAAGCACCTGGTCTTGACTTGAGTTATTGGCTCTTGAATCCTTCCAAGAGCTTGCAATCCTTTTCTCTGGCTATCCTTGATAGAGTATCAAGTCTTCAATGGAGCAGACAATTTTTCTGAGTGATTGCAAGCCTTGGAGACTCACCCCTTTTATAGCAGTGCAAAACCCCCAATCCTAGGGCAGCCGAAATTTAGCTGAAACAAGTCTGTCAAGAAATCTGGACAGCCGAAATTTAGCTGTCAAGAAATCTGGACAACCGAAATTTATTATTGCTATTATTTTAATCAATTATAATCGGTCCATTAACAATTATAATTGATTAACATTATTCTATATGTATTTGTATCCAAATCCTTATTTAAATACGTATAATGCCATGACTTAATTAATCACATTATTTAGCATATTTTAATCATTATATAAATGTAATCTTGGTGACAGTATTTGATATCATAATCATAATGCACGTATGTCCAACCTAATTATTGTAATTAGACGTCTCTAAATCCAACAGACACAACAACACTATGGGACAGAGGCCCACTGTCACAATAGCCTAAGTCCCCTTCTCTTCTCGAATTTTCACCAAAGGGAGGAGTCCTAGTATGGATGAAATCACTTAGGATGATAGGATCAATGATGTGATATGAAATGATTTCCAAGTTCCATTCAAGGAGAGGCTCAATTAATGGTTCAAATGCTTCAAGGGAAGCTGAAAGGCTCTCCAAGAAAGAAATATGAAGGATGACTAGACCTCAGGTTCAAGAATGTTCAATAATGATGAGAGCCTAAGATCAAGACTTCCAATATTCTTCACTTGTTATTAATATGTCTATACTAGAGTTCAAAGTGAGGCAAGGATGGTTCATTCAATGGAAAGATTCAATTAACGTACGAGTTTTGGGAGAAGCTAGGATGGCTTTCCATGAAAAACCCCTTTGAGAGAAATACTACAAGAGACCTAGGGTTGAGAGATATACCGAGGTAAAAGCTCATCCAATGGTGAACTATAGTTAAGAGAAAATGTTTTGAATGATGAACTACAAAGTGCAAACCTTCATGAAATCCCCAAGTCAAAAGCAACGTCAAGGGATCCCACTTGGTGTGATAGCTAGGGCATCAATTTATTTGAAATTCGAATGTCAAAATTCGTTCAAAACTGGAGGATGCCTAGAGGAGACACAAATGAAGAAATTTGTTTGGATGAAATCCCAAAATTCCTCCCTAAAATTTTGCACCAAGCCCTAGAAAATCTCCTTATCCTTAGAGGGACGAAGAAAAAATGAAGAAAAGAGGTGAAAGAATGATATTTTGTTGAGTTAATGTAATCACCAACGATCTAGGACCGGTGCCTAACTATTGGGAAGATTGGAGTCAAAATGATCAAGATTTGGGAACTTTGCTCTTCAAGGAGGCCTAAAGAAACAACTTCACTATCAACGGATGTAGCTACAAGACAATTTTAGACTTTTACACTTTGATGGCAACTATTATGGAGTTTCAAGGATGCAAGTGCAAATTATCCCCTAGGAACATTCATTCGTTCTTTGTCCAATTAGTAACATTGCAAAAATCTTCAATTGTTTCAATGATTCCACTAATTCACATTAGTTAGGGCACATTATTTCACCATAAGAAATTAATTCCATGCAATTGACATCCATTAAAACAGAAATATAGCATTATATTGCACTTACAAAACAAAGAAGAGTATATCCATCCACAATCTTGCTAACAAGAAGCTCAAAGAGAGATAACGAAATTTTTCCATACATCAAAATGCATTTATTCATTGAAATCATTCCACAATAGCAGGTCCGAATTCTTTAGAGAGAGATATCCCAAATCCAAGTGATGATGATTTACAAATGAGGCTTTTCTTTTATTTATTTGAGCCTTTAGGGGGTCAATTTGATCTAATGAGCCTAATAAGCCCCTAGTGTAAAATAACAATCCTATTGGTGACAAGCCCACCAAATAACTCAAAAGTGTGAAATAAGCCTTCCTAATGAGGCCGAAATGATAGAATAATGGTGCAAAGGGTCATTGGAAGGCCAAGATAAGTCCTCCACATGCCATGATGAAGAGGAGGGTTCTCAAAATGATGACCAAGGGAGTGGCCCCTTGGTTTCCAAGCAAAACATCAATGGTGCTCCCAAGTGGCTGTGGGACATAGTCAATGGTCTCATGTGTCTCCAACTGGATCAAGCATGTCGATGCTCCATCAATAAGGGATATAATGATGACACAAGCCCTCCCATGTCTCTTCAGAATCCAGATGAGACAAAACCCCGTTTGGGCTTTGGATCAACTGCTAAGTGTCAGGTAAGAGTGTGGCCGACTGGGCAATGTGGTCCAAGTGCATCATCATCTCTGTATGGCTGGGGCACGAACAAGTAGTATGTGGTATTGAAGAAGCCCATGGCATGGAAATCAACGCTCTGCTGTGGAGGAAGCCCATGGCTCTCAACGCTCACCCTACATGTGCAATTATGACCCTTTGGAAGGCTTTGATCCCATATAGGGAGGTCAAGTCCAAGATGAAGACCCACTTGCAATCCTGTATAAGATCCAATGCGTCTCCTCGCCTTCCAGTACAACCAATCATTGTGCAATTGAGTAAATAAGCTTGCAAATCAGGGGCATAAGTGGACATTCATAGTGGCATGCCCTTCCAAATAGGCTCTAGAGTCTACAGATGTCACCAAGCTCTTTTACAAGAGAGGTTAATAAAGGACCCTATTAGGTGGTTTCAACCTCTGAGGGAGCAACAGGTCCATGGTACATCCCTTAGATGGCAGGTGTCATGTGAGATAGTGGTGGATCGAAGCGAGGCAACAGGGAAGGCTCCAAGCCACATGCCATTGTAAAAGAGTAGCCACAATGAGGGAAGCCCACACATTGGGTATATAGATGTAAGAGGGAGCACTTGTGGCACATGAGTTACCTCAACTTATGTTTTTCCACCCTTCTTCATATGTCTTTTGCCTTTTATTGATTTTTCTTTCTTTTAACTGCTCGAGGCTCAGGGGATGAGAGCATGGTGTGTATGATAAAGCTGTGAATACTCCCCTTAAGGTAGGGCAATTCATCGCCCACTAAGGGTTGGGACAATCATGGGTTCCTTGATGATGCAGGGGGCACACATAGGGGCCCTAGGAACCAGGGTGATGGCCATGATGATAGGGGGTAAAGCTCATGTTTGGCTTTTGCCCATGCGGTAAATTTTTATCTCCCGACCATCTTTTGCATTTTATGGTACAAGTACATTTCTTGTTGTAAGTGGCGAAATTATGCTTTTTTCCTTTTAGCTGCATCAATATCCAGGGCATCATTCCAGGCCTGACCCAATGTGGACAAGGGGAGGGGGAGGCTAACACCTTGTGGACCCTGTTACCCACCACTTTGTGGGTGATATACTTAGAATTTTTTTCTTCAAGATGGCCCTCAGCCGACAACCATCAACCCCTTGTAGCCACTAGATAGCTCGATGTGGCATTTTCTCGGCCACCCAAGCTAGCCTTGTGGTCTCTCGCCCATTTGTTATGATTGCATGTTTGAAGGTGGGCCTCCCAACCCCAAAGGTATGACTTTTCATTGGTTTAGTTGAGTAATTTTGTTTACTTATCATGGATACTTTTGGGCATGGATTGGTGGGGGGATTTGATAGAAAGAGTGGGCTAGGTTTATACTCTTGTCTCCTCTTGTTGATTCGGTAGTTAGCCTTGTATCCTAGTCTCGTGGGATCTCTTTTACTGGCTATTAGCTTTAGGGATGACCCAACATGGGAAATCCTGATTTTGGCTGTGTTGTCCCGCTTCTCGACACCATATACATCACTCCCCTCTTCTCATTTTAATCCCATTCATCATTTTTCCCATCCGGGGCCACATGTGTCCACTGGGTCCGCATAGGGTTAGACTCCCCTTCACTTGTCCACACTTTGGGTCGGGCCTCGAACGATGCTCGAAGGTTGATGCAACTAAAACAAAAGGAAAAAACATAATTTGGTAACTTACAACAGGAAATGTACCACAAAATGCAAAAGATGGACGAGGCATACAAATGTAGGTTTTAACCCCGTATAAAAATTACCTGCATACGAATTCTAAAACACAGAAAATAAACAATGCGAGAGCATAACACATAAAACACATATACACAGAGATTTTCCCTTGGATCCCAAAACCGGGACTACCAGCTTGATTTTTCATTATATTCCTTTCAATGTTACAATGCATATTTATACATACCGAAGCATCCAATACCATGCACCAAAAACCATCGCGTCCAAAACCATGGACCGAAAACCATCGCGTCAAAAACATGTGCAAAAATCATGCACAAAAAAATAGGTAGGTCCGCCCATTCTAATATAGGGTCCAAAAAACAAAATTTTCTGGGGCGTTGCCTCGGACCCCATAGGGGGGGGTTACCTGCACTCTTCAAACCCCCTGTGACCCCCCCGCTACGCAATCGGCGCAACGAAGGGGGGGCTTCGCCCCCCTTCTAACCCCCTGGTTAACTACGTGGGCTAGTCGTGGAAAGAATATAACACAACCTAACAACAAATTTAGCACGTGGGCAAAAGCCAAACATGAGTTCTACCCCTCATTCATGGCCATCACCTTGGTTCCTATGGGCCCTAGATGAGCCCCCTCCACATTAAGGAACCCATGATTGTCCCAACCCCTGGCGGGCAATGAGCTGCCTCACCTTAAAAGGGGGTATCTATTGCTATATTCTACACATCATGCTCTCATCCCTTGGAGCCCCGAGTAGTTATGAAGAAAAATCAATCAAAGGCAAAAGGCATGTGAAGAAGGGTGGAAAAACAAACGTTGGGGCAACTCATGTACCACGATTTGCTCCCTCCACTCATATACCCAAGTGTGGGCTTCCTTCATCATAGCTACCTTTGTACCATGAGATGTGGCTCGATGCCTTCCCCTGATCCCCACTCCGTCCCATCACTATATCACATGCCATCTACCCACTGATAGATGTACCATGGACATGTCATCCCCGTTAAAGGCTAAAACCACTTAATAGGGTCCTTGGTTAACCCACTTATTGAGCTTGGAGACACTTGTACATGAAAAATCCCACTATAGAAGGGCATGCCACCATGAATTGCCCACTTGATTCCATGATTTGTAGGCTCTTTTACTTGATTACTCTAATGATTTGTTGTATTGGAAGGTAAGGGGACGCATTGGATCTTATGTAAGATTGCAGGTGGGTCTCCATTTTTGGGTTTGGTTTCCCTATACAGGGTCCAAACCCTTCAGAGGGACACATTGACACTTGTAGGTTGAGCATTGAGAGCCATGGGCCTCCACCATAACAGAGAGTACTTCATGGATCACCAACACCATTCAGGGATTGGTCGTGTTCCACCATTTGCATGAGGATGATGGACTTGGATCACCATGCCTAGCCAGCTCCGCACATGTATCACACACTTGGCAAATGTTCTAGGGTCTAGATGAGGATGTATCTCATTGCAGGAGACAAAGGGAGAGCTTATGTCATCATCCTAGCCCTTACAGATGGTTTACATGCATTATCGATCCACTTGGAAACCCATGAGGATGTCATTGTGCCCCAACACCCACTTGGGAGCACCACATGTGACTTGATTGGAAAACAAGGGGCCAACCCCTTGTCCACTATGTTTGGAGCTTTTTCACTCAATTTGGCACTTTTGGACTCCATTACCCAACAACTCATCATATTCATTATTTTGTCCTCTTGAGAGGCTATTGTTTGTATTATTGAGCTATCTTAGTGGGCTTGTCACCAAGTCATGTCATTATTATGTATTATTTTATTATTTGGGGTTAAATTAGGCCAATTAGGCAAATCAAATCCCCTTTAGAGTTGTATAAATATGAGAGAGACTCATTCTAAGCTCTCATCATGACTTGGATTGGATTGGTATCTCTTGAGATATTTTCACACTTTTTGCTGGGATAAACCTTTTGGAGTTTCTTGATGCAATATGATGTTTGGATTTTCGCTATTGTCTTTGGAGTTTCTTTCTAATGCAAAGTGGATGAATTGATATACTCTCTCTCTCATGTAAGTCAAAATTTTGATGCTATTCTTGTTATCTTACTTGTTAAATGCATGTATATTGTTATCATTATTCTTGTATGGGTTAATGTAATGCGAAATTCTTCAGGGACCTTAAATAAGTGATTTAATGCATGTGTTGCTCTTTGATGGATTGGGTGAATGTTCCTAGAGGCACCTCTTAGGTTGAAAGACCTCGAAACTTCATTTCTTTGGGGCAAATTTGAAGTATAAATCCCTATTGATCAGTTGTTTCCCTTAGAGAGGCTAGCAAAGATCAATTAGGGCTCCTTAGCTCACAGAAAATCTCGATCTACGTGTATCTTGACTCCATTAAGCCCAAGCAATAAGACACTGATCCTCGTATCCCTTTGGTGGTCAAATTTACCTCTCTTTTCTTCACTTTTCCAAATTCTAGGCCTAACCTTAGAAATATTTTGTAGCCATCCAAACACCTTGAAAATTGGTCCACAACTACACTAGGGTCTTCTCAAGGGGTCCTACAAATTTGAGCATAGTTTGACAGTGGAATCCTGAGATATTGCAAGCCCTAGCTCGAGGATCATTTCTCTCCCTAGGTTGATTTGGGTTAGTATCCTCATTTGGATCATTGCATTCAAATTTCAAAAGAAAATTAGTCCTTTGATCCTATTCTCTTACCTAATTAGGTCAAGCCCCTCTTTGGTCGATCAACTCCATACCCTTAACCTAGTTTGGGTCCACTTGGGTTCTCTGTGGTCCCACAACTTTATAACTTAAATTCCACCAGGATTACGTAGAATCCATTTCTCCATAAGGATCCTGAAGTCTAGGAAGTCCCTTGTCAAGGCATATCCTCTAAACCTAGGCTCAAGTGTCCTCTTAGCCCTTCCTAGAGAGCCTATCACCTTGCTTCTCAAGCAAGTAAGCTATTTACTTGAGTCTCTCTTGTGAATAGGCTTTAAGAATCACTCTTTGTTCAATCATTGGTTTATTCATCATTGTGATTCCTCTTCTACTGAGTCTCCTCCCATCGATGAACGTTAGTAAAGAGTAGGGAGCCTTAGCTGCGGTGATAGTGGGCTATAGCTCCATTGTTGCCCTTGACCTAGTAGTTGCTCTATAGGATCCCCTCTTAGGACCCTTGCTAGTTTGAGTTATAACATTTTTGGTGCCGTTGTCAGAGACACGAGACATGTGTCTTTTTCTCCATACAACAATATCAATATATTATTCTTGGCGACTCCATTGGAAGAATGAAGCCCTAGTTCTTCATTGAGCTTTAAAGTCAATGCTTGGAGGGTGAAGCAAGCATTTCTCTAGGCATCTTTAAATTCACCTTGGCGACTCCTACATAATTTAAATTTATATCTTGATAGGATGTCTTTCTTTGATGATTTTCATGCTTTAGACATCACTAGCATCCCTGGGCACCCTAATCATGTCACAGGGAGGATGGTATGTGGGGTGCCTGTGTTTGATGGTAATCCACTCTCTGTAATCGATCATGTAGAAAGATTTAATGCACATGCTTCAAAGGAGAAAGCGGTCCACCAAGATGTCCTTATCTTGTTGTTCATGAGATCTCTTTGTGGTCATAACTCATGGTTGCATAATCACAAACCTAGGAGCATCTCATTTATTAAGGAGTTCTTTGATGGCTTTCTTAGACACTTTCAAGTATGCCCCTCATTAAACATTCACGAGGAACCTTCATTGAGCATCATCATGACCTTGGGAATCTAGATGATGAGTAGGAAAGGGGGGCCTCCCTGGGTCTGCATGGTGAAAGATGGGATGATGATAATCCTAAAAGCATGTGTGATAGTGAGGATGAGCTTGTAGAGAGTGAAGTTAGGGTTAACCCTATGTTTTCTAAAGATACTATCTCTGATGATCTACCCTTTGAAAACCTTGGAGAAGGTGATCCCATAGCCCCTTCAAACATTGATATCAATGATTCCTTACATAATGAAGAAGGAAAATGGGAGGTCCCTATCTATGTCAAGGACCCTATCTCTGACACCGATGGCGATGATATTGATAAGACCCTTGTCTTTCCTCACAATCCTAGGGTTGTAGTTGAGTTTCGTGTGGACCCTTTCCTCAACCTTTCTTACACTATCACTAACAATGAGGAATCCTCCATCCCTCCTAAGTGTGATCATCGTGGGCAACCTACTTGTGTTTCTCCATCTCATCAGTTTCCCTTTCCTACTAATCATAACCCTATGGAGGTCATAAAGCATGACATAAATGCTAAGGACCATGATGAAAGTGATATGCCTGAGGTTGTCATCCATCAAAAGTTTATGAGCCTAATTGTTGACATCTCTATCTTTTGGTTAGAGGAGAGGATCTCATGGACTAGATTACATCCCTTTGTTCCCTCTTCTCTCGTGATCATCCATGTATGGGCATTATATTTTCCCAACTCCCACTCTGACCCTCCATATGATTGTTTCCGTCCTTACTCTTGGATTTGCTACATAAGTAATCATTGGGGAAAATGTTTTTATAATGATCCAATGATGTCTTGGTTGAATTGGCTCTTTGATTACACTTAGTGCTTCTACGATGTAATATGCATTTTAGGGTAGGATGCATTGCATGCTAATTTTCCTCATTAGAACCAACATCATATGATATTATCATGCTAGATTAGTTACATTTAGATTAAGATTGCATTTGAAATTTTATTTAAATTTTATCTACTAGTTGATTTTTAGTGGCCTGATATAAGCATGTGCGATCATGAGACACCATGAAAGCATGCTGCCCTGTGTGTTTGATTTGTGATATGTGCAGGTGACAGGTTTGCGGACCCAAGAGATTGTTGGAGTTTTCATGGCCTCCCCGTTCGAGTACATTTGTGCACTCTCCAAAGAGATCATGTCCCGTTGGAGCTAGATGTTACCCACCACTTTGTGGGTGATATCCTTAAGAGAATTTTCCTCTCCAAAATGGTCCTTAGTCGGTAGCCAATAGTCCCTTGCAGTAACCGGATAGCTCGATGTGCCATTTTCTCAGCCACTTGAGCCAACCTTGGGGTCCCTCGCCCATCTATTATGATTGCAAGTTTGAAGGTGGGCCTCCTGACCCCAAAGGTATGACTTTTCATTGGTTTAGTTGAGTAATTTTGTTTACTTACCATGGACCCTTTTGGGTATGGATTGGTGGGGGGATTCGGCAAAAAGAGCGGGCTAGGTTTGTACTCTTGTCTCCTCTCCCTGATTCGGTAGTTAGCCTTGTAACCTAATCTCGTGGGATCTCTTTTACTAACCATTAGCTTTAGAGCTAGCACTACATGGGAAATCCTGATTTTGGTTGTGTGGTCTCACTTCTCGACACCATATACATCACTCCCCTTTGCTCATTTTAATCCCATTCATCACTTTTCCCATCTGGGGCCACATGTGTCCACATGTGTCCACTGGGTCCACATAGGGTTAGCCTCCCCCTCCCCTTGTCCATACTTTGGGTCGGTCTTGGAACAATGCCCAGAGGTTGATGCAACTAAAAAGAAAGGAAAAACATAATTTCGCCACTTACAATAGCAAATGTACTACAAAATGCAAAAGATGGTCGGGACATGCAAATTTAGCACGTGGGCAAAAGCCAAACATGAACTCTACCCCTCATTCATGGCCATCACCTTGGTTCCTATGGGCCTTAGATGAGCCCCCTCCACATTAAGGAATCCATGATTATCCCAACCCTTGGTGGGCAATGAGTTGCTTCACCTTAAAAGGGGTTATCTGAGAAGAGCTCGGATTTACCACAGTGTTCATCATTTTTGTATCGACGTTTCGAGTCTAAAACCAGACTCATCATCAGGATAAATTGTGTCTACTGCTATATTCTACACATCATGATCTCATCCTCTAGATGCCCGAGCAATTATGAAGAAAAATCAATCAAAGGCAAAAGGCATATGAAGAAGGGTGGAAAAACAAAGGCCGGGGTAACTCGTACCATGATTTGCTCCCTCCTACACTCATAACCAAGTGTGGGCTTCCCTCATCGTAGTTACCCTTGTACCATGACATGTGGCTTGGTGCCTTCCTCTGATCTCCACTTCACCCCATCACTATATTACATGCCACTTACTCATTAATGGATGTACCATGGACATGTCACCCCCTATAAACGCTGAAACCACCTAATAGGGCCCTTAACCCTCTTATTGAGCTTGGGGACACCTGTACATGCCAAAGGCCACTATGGAAGGGCATGCCACCATGTCACCCACTTGATTCCATGATTTGTAAGTTCTTTTAATTGATTACTCTAATGATTTGTTTTATTGGAGGGCAATGGGACATATTGGACCTTATGCAGGGTTGCAGGTGGGTCTCCATTTTGGGGTTTGATCTCCCTATACAAGGTCCAAACCCTCAAGAGGGGCACATTGGCACTTGTAGGGTGAGCGTTGAGAGCCATGGGCCTCTACCATAATAGAGAGGATTTCATGGATCCCCAATACCATTCAAGGATTGCTCGTGTTCCACCTTTTGGATGAGGATGATGCACTTGGATCACCATGGCCAACCGAATCCACACACGTACCACACACTTGGAAGATGTACTAGGGTCTAGATGAGGATGTGTCTCACTGTAGGAGATAAAGGGAGGGCTTATGTCATCATCCTAGCCCTTATAGATGGTTTATAAGCATTATCAATCCACTTGGAGACCCATGAGGATGTCATTGTGCCTCCACACCCACTTGGGAGCACCACATGTGACTTGATTGGAAAACAAGGGGCTAACCCCTTGTCCACTATGTTTGGAGCCTTTTCACACAACTTGGCCCTTTTGGTCTCCATTAGGCCTCCTCAATTGCCCAACAACTCATCATATTCATTATTTTTCCCTCTTGAGAGGCTATTCTTTGTATTATTGAGCTATCTTGGTGGGCTTGTCCCCAAGCTATTATGTATTATTTTATTATTTGGTGCTAAATTAGGCCAATTAGGCAAATTGAATTCGCTTTAGAGTTGTATAAATATGAGAGAGGCTCATTCTAACCTCTCATCATCACTTGGATTGGATTGGTATCTCGTGAGAGATTTTCACACTTTTTGCTGGGATAAACTTTTTGGAGTTTCTTGATTCACTATGATGTTTGGATTTTCGCTATTATCTTTGGAGCTTCTTTCTAATGCAAAGTGGTTGAATGGATATACTCTCTCTCTCATGTAAGTTGAATTTTTGATGCTATTCTTGTTATCTTACTTGTCAAATGCATGTATATTGTTATCATTATTCTTGTATGGGTTAACGTAATGCAAAATTCTTCCAAGACCTTGAATAAGTGATTTAATGCATGCTTTGCTCTTTGAGGGATTGGATGAATGTTCCTAGAGGCACCTCTTAGGTTGAAAGACCTTGAAACTTCATCTCTTTGGCAAATTTGAAGTATAAATCCCTATTGACCTAGTTGTTGCTTGTTATATAATAAATTAATTGGTATAATTTAATGAAAGGGCACGATCAGAAGATCATGCCCTTTCCCGAAAAGGTACCCATGGCAATATATATGCTAGGGACCCTCGTTGCAATCATCATCATCCATCAATAAAAATGTATATTTATGTCTATTACTGAGTTGTATGCTCCATTTGGTATCAGAGCGGGTTGCTCCTCAATTCCCTGTTGCTCCAATCACGTCGCTGTAACTGTTTTTCACTTTGCTGTATTCCACTATGTACGATTCACCATCCAACCATTGCTGTCTTCGTTCCCTGTTACCCTGGTATTTCACCACAGACTCCACCGTGCCATGCACCCATCTCCTTTGCTGCTACTCTCGTCTGCCCTCTCTCTCGGTCGCCGTTTCCAATCTGCCGCCTCTGTTCCACTGTCCATACATTCTCCCTCCAGTTCGACCATCGACCATTCTTCTAGCCTCGTTGTCTCATTCGCTGTTTGCCACGTCTAGTTTCACTCGCTGTTTGACCCACCCTCGTACACGCCGACAACCTCCCTCCCGTGGCTCAACCGCTTGCCCGACTACACATCAACTATTTCGGCCGATTCAAAAAAAATATTAATTCAACAAGTCACACTGTAGTTATATTAATGCCTATATTGTTGTAGTATTAATATATTATATTATTATTAATATTAATACTCTATATATTAATTAATATTTATAAAGTGATTAAAATATATATATATATATATATATACTATATATATAATTATATAATTACTACATAGTTAATTAAAAAAAAAGAGGGTTAAATTAAAGAGAAAGAAAAGAAAAAGTGAAGCTGGAGAAATATACTCCACCGCATACCCAATCAATGTCTTTGTCAATGTCGATGGCCGATTTTAGTAAAAAATTAATTGATCTTGAGAATAAGGTTACTGGACATTGGGAAGAGGGAAAAATGAAAGTGTTTACAGTCTGCAGTATGGGATATTGCTGCGGACAACGAAACTGACCTGTCTCGACATATTTCTCTCGGAACAAGCAGTCTAGGGGGTTTTTTTTTACTTTAGTTTTTTATCTAAAGGGTTTTTACATTACTCTCCTCCTCGCTGGCTCACCGACGTGATACCCCGGCTACACCTCCCCGTTTACCCGCTACTTTCTACCTCCTCGAAGGATCACGCCCTTGATGACATTGCTTCTCCACTGTTCCTGTGTACATTGTCGGATACCGCCCTTGTCGCCGGACTTCTTGCTCGTAACGTTTTCCTGCTCCACTGGCAGCTGGAGCGATGCACATAGACCTAGTGGACTACTCAGAAGACCCGCTGGAGGAGGGATCCATTTGGATGTCCACGCATTCAGCATTAGAGGGATTGCTAACCTACAACGACGTCCTAATCGGCACTACTGACGAGCTACCATAGTTCTTTGGTCCTTCCAACCCTGTGGTTATCTTACTGGATGACCCACCAACTAGGCTGGCTCTCTCCTCACCTCCCTTGTCGCCGTCTACCTTGGGGTTTATCTTTGGGTTGCCTTAACCCTAGCCCTGATGACTCTGGCCCTGTTCTTGAACCCCTGCCGACTTCGGTTACCCACGCTACACTTGCTGTTACCAATGCCGCTACTGAACAAGCTCCCCTGAACCCCCTCTTCTCTTCTACACCCCCATTGGGTTGTTTCACGACCATTTCACCGCTCTCGGATGCCATCCCCACAAACCCTAACCCTTCGGTGGAAGTTACAGAGGATATCGAAAGAGGCTCGGAACACCACCCATCTGCAGGTGAGCCTCGACCCCTGAAGAAGCGTAAATGCTTTAAGACCAGGGCGGAGGACGTAATTTTGAGGCTCAGAGAGGATATTTAGTGGGGTGACACCATGGATTTTGCAGATAGTGTTCTTGTCGGCAGAATTAGGGGTCGAAATTACACTGCGGCACGCTTGAAGATTTGGGCCTCGGAGGTTTGGGGTCACCACTTGGTCGACATCCCCTTTGTTCAAACATTCATGCGTAGTTGGTTCGCGTTGAGATTTTCCAGACCTGACGACATGAGCTGGGTACTGTCTTCCTACTGGCATTTCGAGCATGCCCTAGTATTATTGAAGTGTTGGACGCCCTTATTCGACTTACAGATGGAACAGATTGGGGTCGGACCTATTTGGATCATACTACCTGGCTTGCCGCTGCAATTTTGGTAAGAAGATATATTCAGAAGGATTGGGAACTCGCTCGGCACTTACATGGAATATGATAAATTGTTCTAGACCATGGGTATGATGGCTTATGCGAGGATTTTGGTGCACTTAGACACGAGAGGAGGACTGCAGGAATACATCACCATTCAATGGAGATCCTTCTCGCGCAAGCAGTTATTGGATTATGAAGGAGTACCTTATCGGTGCCGGAGATGTCATAAGGTTGGACACCTATTCAGAAATTGTCCGCTGAACCTCAAGGATAAGAAAGAGACTCAGAATAAGGATTTCGAAAAACCGGAACCTCATCCACAATAGCTGACCGAGGTGGAAGATAAAGAGGAACAACAAACGACATATGAAGCTGCGAAGGTGGACACTGCTAAAGGATCAAAGAAGAAGCATGGGAAGACACCTTACCAGCCACCCTCCCCTCCACTGACGAGATCTCGGGCCGCTCAAGGAGATGTCTTCTCCATGGGTATGTCTAATTAACTCAAATCCCACATCGATTTCATCGGCATTTAATCCGCATTCATCTCACTGTGTTCCCCCCTCTGTGGGTCTTATGATTAATCATGGTATCAGGCTGTCTCAACCCATCAATGTGGCTTGCACCTTTCAAGCCCCCCCTCTGATATTTTCATTTACCCAACCATCCATCACTTTGGCACCCTTTCACCCCCCACCTCCCCTTTCGATAGCCTCCAACTCTTGATATCCATTGCATTCAAAAGGCAGACTTCATGAGCTGGATGCTATCGGTTTTGATCTTGAGGACACCCCTATACCCCTTAAAGCTCCCAACGGTCGACCATCATCCCGCTCCAAAGCCAAGAACCTTGCTGGCGAAGAGGTGGCACTAGGCAAACAACAGAGAATTGACAGGGTTCTTAGAGCAAGGAATACCCTAACACCCCCCCTTCCATGAAGATCCTATCCTTCAATTGTCGAGGGTTAGTTAGCCCTGGTAAAAAACTAGCTTTGAGAAGACTTTTACATCAGTTACAGTTGACATCATATTTCTGCAAGAAACCCTCGGCATGTCCAACACTATTATCCCTCTCTTGGAATCATGGTTGCCTGGTTGGTCATTCCATGTACTGGACATTTCAGGTCACTCTGGAGGCATTGCCCTAGAAGTTAAGAATCGCACCATTGAATTGAAAGGGTTTGGGGGGGAATCGAATACTTGGGGGTTGACATATACTCTGCCACCTTAGAGGAAGAATACATAATTATCAGTGTATATGGCCCTTGTCATGACAGGGTTGATTACTGGAGGAAATTGCTTAGCTCCTCAATTATCCAGAAAGACAATATCATCCTGGGAGGGGACCTAAATTTCTCTATTGGTTTCATGGAATTGTGGGCTCAACAGGCTCAGATAGATGGGCTGTCTGACTTTTTTTCAAACTTCTTGGAGGATCACAATTGGATTGACATCCCCTCTGCAAAGATTCAATTCACCTAGAGGAACAATAGAATTGGGGAACACAATCTTGCCAGGAGACGGGATAGATTTCTCATCAATGAGGCCTTATACAATGCGATCCCCCGGATTAGACAATGGGTAGGATTAGGAGGCATATCTGATCATAGACCTATTTTTCTTGAACTGGATGGTGATAAGCACAGAATTAAGGCACCCTTCAAGTTTAACTCTTCTTGGTTACGAGACCCCACATATATCAAACTTGTATCTGATTACTGGATTAATCACTCGATTGGGGAAGGAGGGGATGTTGTTGATGGGTTTGTGCGCAACCTAAAGGAGTTGAAATCCTTATCCAAAGATTGGGCACACATGAAGAGGATATAGGATGATCTCATACTTCAGAATGTTGAACAGGAAGTCTCCACATATGAGGAAAACACTGAAGGCACATTTTACACCTAGGACCACAAAGATATGATCACCTCCCTTATCCAGCAGAGGACACAAATATTGAAGGATAGGGAAGAAAGCTGGAGGCTTAGAAGCAGGGCGATCTGGTTAAAGGAGGGTGATGATAATACCAGATTCTATCATAAATTTGCTAATGGATGGAAGGCCATACATACTATATGGGAACTTCAGAAGGAACAGGGGCATACAGTTCAATCATCCTGCGATCTGGCTAACCTAGCCACCCCACACTTTAAAGGCATTTACAAGGATCCTCATATGGTTAACTTGTTGGAAGTTACGCAATGCTGAGCTTTTCCCTAGGTTTGTGGAACATGACGAGGCTTTGGAACTTACAAGGGAGGTCACTATGGGAGAACTTGAGGCCACATTAAAATGGTTCAAGAAAGATAAGAGGCCAGGACCGGATGGCTGGTCTATTGAGTTCTAGATTGCTTTTTTTGACATTCTAGGCACAGATCTACTAAAGGTCATTGAGGAATGTCGTAGGAATGGCAAGATGTCTGCGGCCATCAACTCTACATTTATTGCCCTTATCCCCAAATTGGATAACCCCTCCTCTTTCAATGACTTCCAGCCTATATCTCTATGTAACTGCATCTATAAGATTATCGCCAAGATCATTGCTAAACGCCTAAAACCCATTCTATCTACCCACATATCCCTGAGCAATTGCTTTCCTCCAAAATCGACAAATTCATGAAGATGTTGGAACAACTCAGGAATTACTTCATTCTGTCCATCTAAGAAAATTGAAAGGCATGATTTTAAAAGTTGATCTATCAAAAGCTTTTGACAGAGTCAATTGGCTCTACATCAGGATGTTACTAACTCATTTGGGCTTTCCCTATGCTTATATTAAATGGATAATGTGCTGCATCACCAATGTGTCTTTCAGTGTACTAATCAATGGAGCAGCTACCCCCTTTTTCCATGCTGAGAGTGGGCTCAGACAAGGATGTCCACTCTCCCCACTTCTATTTCTTCTCATCACGGAAGGATTGAGCAGGATCATTGGAGCTGAACATAGAAGGGGTAGGATAGAAGGCATTAAATCACTGAATCATGCATCCTTACACACCTTTTATTTGTGGATGATGTGCTCATCTTCTTGAATGGGGGCATTAGGGATGTCACAACACTTCAGAATGCCTTTGGACTATTTCAACAATCTACTGGTATGGCCATTAATGTCAGCAAATCCACACTGACAGCCACGGGATGTATACAACATGAGATCCAATTTGCACTCCGACATTTTCCCTTTACCCTTCTATCCATTGAAGAGGGGTTGAGATACCTTGGATATAGACTAAAGCCACAAGGATACAAAAACGCTGATTGGATATGGCTCATCATCGAGATTGAAAAGTGCCTCAGCATTTGGTATCACAAGTACCTTTCAAGGGCCGGCTGACTAGTCCTCATCAAAGCAGTCCTGGAAGCTACACCTGTATATTGGATGACGCTAGCTTGGATACCCAGAGGTATTCTAGCCAAATTACAAAACATTTGCTGCCTTTTTTTATGGAAAGGGAATCAACAAGGAAGAATTTTTGCCTAGGTAAAATGGGATACCATCGCCAGACCTAAAAGATGGGGAGGATGGGGAATAAAGCAGCTGGACATCTTCTCCAAAGCCTTGGCGGCCAAACTGGGTTGGCAGCTTATTAATACAAACAGTCTATGGACTAAAGTTGCTACGACCAAATATATTAGACCCTCCTATATCATGGACTGGATTCGACATGAATAGAGGGTCAACTCTAATATATCGATCATTTGGAAGGCTGTCATAAATTCCATCAACCTCATTTGAGATGGACTTACATGGAGAATACAATCTGGAACTTCTGTTCGAATCGGGGCTGATCCCTGGATAAGATGTGGCAATGCTCATAGACTGCTCGCGGATTTGAAGCATTATCTTGCAGGCCAAGGAATTACGCATATCAGTCACATAGTGGATGAGGTGCACTCCTTAATGTTTCAACAACCCTGGAAATCTGTACTTGACCTCAACATACCTGCACAATGGCAACAAAACTGGCTTCATTATACTGCTGCATTAACTGAGTCACATATTCGGATCATTGAAGGAGAAGACGAGATCATTTGGGCTCATGCCAAGCACGACAGATACACACCTAAGGAAGGGTATTTGATCTTGATGGAATCAGTCAAGCCTCAACATATTGAGCCTTGGTGGAAAGCATTATGGAAAGTTAAAGCTGCGCTCAGATCTCGTGTTCTCATGTGGACAATCCTCTTCAACAAGATTCCGACAGGCTCAAACCTGATGAAGCGAGCTTTCCATGGATCGTTTTGGTGTCATTTATGCAGAGAGAATTCTGAGGACACTGATCATTTATTTCTGGATTGTCCTGTAACTAAAGAGCAATGGAGACATATAACATCACACTACCCCTCTTTAAAATCTTGGCAGGGAAGGAATATCACAAAGGCTTGGAACTTATGGTGGACTGCTCATAGTGGGAAAGAAAGGAATATGCCCTTAATCATGTGCTGGGCTATATGGATTGCCAGGAATCAGGCTATTTTTCATCATAAGGCACCTCACTGGAACTCAATATTGGTTAGGATCACTGCTGATTATGACTTGCTACCTGAAGAAGACTCTGTCCCTTCCACTAGAGTCATACAATCTGAAATCATCAATAAGTCCACCCCGTGGGCCTATTTTGATGGATTAGCCCAGGATTTGGGATGTGGGGGAGGGGCAATTCTATATTTATCTGATGTTCACTGTTTTAAAATTCAAATGGCCCTGGGAATGGGAACCAACAATTTTGCTGAACTCTGCACTGCAAAATATCTCATACAATTTGCCTTAGAAAAACAATGCAGACACTTACAGCTCTTTGGGGATTCTAAAATTGTATGCAATTGGTTAAATAAAACAACAAATTGCATTGCATACTCATTGAGGCACATATTGGCTGTGGCTCACAGGCTTATATTATTATTTGACACATTTGTATGTCTTCACATTTTCAGGGAGCGCAACACATGGGCAGAGTTCCTATCAAAGGAGGCAGCGCACAGGTAGGATGACAATTGGTTAATACAGGAGGAGAAGGATGGTGCTTTCTACCAGCACTACCACAGACCGTTCATAGATTTACATGCAATATAATGGGCTCACAAGCCCGGTAGAAAATTTTTGATTATATATCTAAGTTTTTTTATGGATTTTCACACAAATAGTACTATGATCGCTCTCTCTGCGTAGAGACAATATTTTATGTTGATACATCAGTGCTCCCTGCGTGGAACACATGTTTTTGATTTTTGTACATCTATATACTGATAGGCTATCGCCTCATATATGCATATGCTACGACATCTGCAAAATGTAATTTTCAAACATTAATGGAAATTACGACTTTTTTCCAGGGAAAAAAAAGGTTACCGAACATTCCAATGAAATCAAGGAGCTCCAAGATACAACAAAGAGAATAGAGAGTCAGCTTGAGCAGAACCATGATGAATATAAAAAGGATCATGCAATCCTTTCAAATGAGGTGGATCTAAATCATAATTAAGCAATGGTGATGTTGACCTGTATTTGTGACAAGTTGAAGATTACACCCGATCAAATACCCCAGAATAATGAAGTTACTCAGCATCTCAATTCTCCAGATACATCAAACTCGTCAGACTCACATGAGAACCCTGAGTCTCCAAAAACATCATCCATCTCCCATCAACAAAATAGTAACACGAGTTTTCAAAATATGCAACTCTGGAATCAATATTCGAATATGCAACTCGCAAATCAACACGCCTTCTTCACTTCATCAGTTGCTACATATCAACGAAGAGAAAAACATGAGCTCTCCAAATTTGACGGTAATGAGAAGTGCAGTGTTGCATGGCTCAATAAAGCAGAAGAATATTTCGAGATTTACGGTATTGACAATGATGATGAAAAGATCAGGTATGCGTCCATGCAAATGGAAGGCGAAGCATATTATTGGTATATGTTGTGGAAAAAGACGACACTTGCTATGAGTTGGAAGAAATTAAAAAATGCATTCTTTAAGAGGTTCCAAAGTGTCAAGGAAGAAGAGCTCTTCTCAACAATCATCAGACTGCAACAGAAAGGAGATGTGGACGAATACACTTGAGAATGGAAACTTTAGCTACACGAGTACTTGGATTATCAGAAACTCGTCTCATTGAGTCATATATCAGGGGACTTAAATCCCATCTCCAAACTGAGCTTGAGCTTCATGACATCACTTCTCTAGAAGTAGCAAGACAAAAGGCAAAAACTGCTAAAAAGAAGCACGAAAAGATGCAGTGTCCAAAAGTTGAAAGAGTATATTCGAGACGAAGATTTCCCCAAACTGCGAACGCAGATAATACAAAATATGTTCTACCACATCTTCGTGAAGGAGAAAAAACTAATGTGGAAATGCAAAGAATGAAAGAAGGCAAGTGCAAATGTTGTGGTGAAAAATGGGACCCTAAACATAGATGTGCGAAGGGAAAAGAAACCAAGAACCTGTATAAGTATGAAGCAACTAATGATTACAGTGAAGAATCAGGCGTAGAAGAGATCGAAGATTCTCCACAATTTTCTCCAGAACCAGATAACGAGAATATTTCGCAAGTGTTTATCAGCCATGACAGGTATATCGCAACCCCAAACATTAAAGTTAAAAGGTCATATAAAAAAAGGCAATGTAATGGTTCTAATCGATATCGGTAGCACCCACAATTTTTTGGACTCAACTATGGCGAAAAGGCTCAACATTTTCACGTTTCCTATGCCCAACATGAAAGTTATGGTAGTTGAGGTAAGAAAATTGAAAAGGTAGGGAAATGCCATAAAGTCAAATTATAGATTCAAGACTATAATCTAGAGTCTCCGTTCTACACTGTACCATTAGGAGGAGTGGATGTGGTCCTAGGTATCCAATGGCTACAAACCCTAGGCATTTACTCTGCCAACCATCAAAAGAAATTTATAAAATTTAAATGGGAAGGGAAGAAATATAAGTTATATGGGTTCTAGCCCCTTGAGAATCAAATTGTATCATCATCCCAGATGATGAAAATGATTCGAAAGGGAGCACCAACTTATTTAGTGAAGTGTCATCAATTAGAGATGCTAACTTCAAACCTAGTTAACGAAGAGTCATCTGAAGTTCAAGAACTAATTCAAAAGCACGAAAAAGTGTTCCAAGACCTTCCAATGAAGATGCCTCCTAAAAGGGAATTGAGCACACAATCGAAGTCAAATCAGGATCAAATCCCGTCAATATCAAACTGTATTGATATCCACATCATCAAAAAAAAATTTTGAGAGATTAGTTCGGGATCTTTTAAAGTGTGATATATTAAAAAAAAGTAGAAGTCCATATGTTGCTCTAGTTGTATTAGTTCGAAAAAAAGATGGATCGTTTAGACTAAGCGTAGACTACCGAGGGCTAAACAAGATAACGATTAAAAACAAATTTCCAATTCCTTTTATTGATGAAATGTTGGATGGACTACATGGAGCTAAATACTTTTCGAAATTAGATTTGAGATCAGGACACTATCGGATCAGAATAAGGCTAGAGGACATAGCGAAAACTGCTTTTAAAACCCACGAAGGTCATTATGAATTTAAGGTAATGCCCTTCAGATTAACTAATGCTCCGACAACCTTCCAAGCCACCATGAATGAGGTATTTCGTCTATATCTAAGGAGGTTTGTGTTAGTATTCTTTGATGATATTCTGATCTATAGTAAAACGTGGAAAGAGCATCTACAACATTTGGAGCAAGTTCTCACCATATTAGAAGAACATCAGTTCTATGCAAAGATGTCCAAGTGTACCTTCGAAAAAGAAGTAGAGTACCTCGGACGCATAATATCCAGGGAAGGAGTAAAAGTAGATCCTAATAAGATCAAGGCTATAAAAGAATGGCCTACACCAGTGAACATCTCCAAGTTAAGAGGATTCTTAGCATTGACTAGGTACTATTGACGGTTCATTAAAAACTATGCCCATGTAACCGCACCCTTAATGAACCTTCTAAAGAACTCATTTCGATGTGATGATGAAGCAGAAAAGTGTTTTAAAGACTTGAAGGGAATTATTTCTAATACACCTATATTAGCAACTCCAGATTTTTCAAAACCGTTTGTAATTGAATGTGACGTTTCAGGATTTGGCATAGGAGCAGTATTAATGCAGGATGGTCATTCAATCGCGTTTGAAAGCAAAAAACTCAACAAGCAAGAACGTCTCAAGTCTACATACAACAAGGAAATGCTCACCATTATATACGCCTTAGCCAAGTGGAGACAATATCTTTTGGGAAGTAAGTTCTCCATACAAACAAACCATAATAGTCTCTATTACCTCCTCCAACAGAAAACACTCTCTGAAGAACAACAAAAGTGGATTGAAAAAATCGCTGCATTTGACATGGAGATATTACATAAAAGGGGAAAGGACAATGTTGTGGTAGATGCTCTCTCTAGAAAAGATGAAGGAACATCCTTGCTTGTAGTCTTAACTATAATCCCAGAATGGCTTAATGAAATCCGTAGTGAGTATGCAAAAGATCCAAAAACAAGTGCTATAATCAATAACCCTCCTCAGAATTCAAAATTTGAATGGAAAAACGATATTTTCTGATACAAGGGAAGGATTTAACTAAGTACAAATTCTAAATTTAAAGTCTAGGTTCTCAAAGAATCCCATGATTCATTGTCAGCTGGACATGTAGGTTTCTTTAAAACCTATTATAATGCACATCAACCATTTTTTTGGAAGGGAATGAATAATGATATTAAAAAATATGTAGGAAAGTGTGATCAATGTCAACAAAATAAGAGTGAGAACATTTTGACCCCAGATCTGCTCCACCCTTTAAATATCCCAAACCAAAAATGGGAAGAAATATCAATGGATTTCATAGAAGGATTACCCATGTCAGACGGAAAAGATAAAATTCTTGTAGTAGTAGACAGACTCACAAAGTATGCACACTTCATGGGAAGGAAGTAATTAGATTCAACAAAAGAGATCGCTGAGATATTTTGCAAGAATGTCTACAAATTACATGGATTTCCTAAAGTCATTGTTAGTGATAAAGATGCCAAGTTTAAAGGGAATTTTTGGAAGGCGCTTTTCAAACATATTGGAACATACTTCAATATGAGTTCTGCATATCATCCTCATATGGATGGTCAAACATAAACTATTAATAAGTGCTTAGAAGCTTACCTTCGTTGTTATGCAACAGACAAATAAAACAAGTGGGCTCAATGGTTACATCTCGTTGAATGGTGGTACAATTCAACTTATCACACTTCCGCAAAGATGACCCCATTTCAAGCTTTGTATGGATATGAAGCTCCTCAATGGAAGGATTTGGCCATTTCCGAGACAAAAGTTCCAGTAGTTAAGGAGAAATTAGAAAAAAACCAAAAAGTTTTTCAAACATTAAAAGGAAATCTAAGTATTGCAAGAAATTGCCTGAAGCAGCAAACCGACCGACACAAAATAGAGAGAGAATTTGAAGTTGGAGAATGGGTATTTGTTAAACTTCAACCTTACAAGCAATTATCCCTAAAACCAAAAGGAAAAGACAAACTGGCACCAAAGTTTTATGGATCATATCAGATTAACAAAAAGATCAACGAAGTAGCATACAGCTTAAGCCTTCCGGATAATAGTTGAGTTCATGTTGTTTTTCATGTATCTAGTCTTAAAAAGGCATTGGGCAAACACCAATCAACATTGACAACGCTTCCGATATTAGACGATGAAGGCAAGTTCATCTTAGAACCAGAAGGAATTGTTACTGCTAGGAAAAGGAAGTTACGATATCGAATAATTAAAGAATACCTTATCAAGTGGAAGAATCTACCAGAAGAAGAAGCCTCCTAGGAGACTGAAGCATTTCTCCAAAAACACCTGTCATTACGTATGCTTTGAGGACAAAGCATCTTTTAAAGAGGAAGGCAATGTTATGTAATAAATTAACTAGTATAATTTTACGAAAGGGCATGATCAAAAGATCATGCCCTTTCCGGGAAAAGGTACCCATGGCAATATATATGCTTGGGACCCTCGTTGTAATCATCATCATTCATAAAAATATATATATAATATATATATTTATGTCTATTACTGAGTTGTATGCTCCACTGCCCTTAGAGAGGCTAACAAAGATCAATTAGGGCTCCTTAGCTCACGAAAATTCTTGATCTATGTGTATCTTGACTCCATTAAGCCCAAGCAATAAGGCGCGGATCCTCATATCCCTTTGGTGGTCAAATTTACCTATCTTTTCTTCACTTTTTCAAATTCTAGGCATGACCCTAGAGGGTCACCTAGGGCATCAAGCGAAATATTTTGTAGCCATCCAAACACCTTGAAAATTGGTCCACAACTGCATTGGGGTCTTCTCAAGGGGTCCTCCAAATTTGAGCACAGTTTGACGGTGGAATCCTGAGATATGGCAAGCCCTAGCTCGAGAATCATTTCTCTGCCTAGGTTGATTTGGGTTAGTGTCCTCATTTGGATCATTGCATTCTAATTTCAAAAGAAAATTAGTCCTTTGATCCTATTCTTTTTCCTAATTAGGTCAAGCCCCCATTTGGTTGATCAATTCCATACCCTTGACCTAGTTTGGATCCACTTGGGTTCTCTGTGGTCCCACAACTTTATAACTCAAATTCCACAAGGATTACATAGAATCCATTTCTCCATAAGGATCCTTAAGTCTAGGAAGCCCCTTGTCAAGGCATATCCTCTAAACCGAGGTTCAAGTGTTCTCTCAGCCCTTCCTAGAGAGCATATCACCTTGCTTCTCAAGCAAGTAAGCTATTTAATTGAGTCTCTCTTGTGAATAGGCTTTAAGAATCATTCTGTATCCGATCATTGATCTATTCATCATTGTGATTCCTCTTCTACCGGGTCTCCTCCCATTGGTGAAAGTCCATGAAGGGCAGGGAACCTTCGTTGAGGTGATAGTGGGCTATCACTCCATTGTTGCCCCTTGACCTGGTAGTTGCTCTATAGGATCCCCTCCTAGGACCCTTGCTAGTTTGAGCGGTAACAAACCCAATGGACAAATGTGGACCCAAATGGGAAAAGTGTGAAAAGTGGTTATAATGAGTGGAGGGGAGTGAGATATACAATATTAGGAAGCAGGACGATGCAACCAAAATTAGGGTTTCCCATGTAGTGCCACTCCTAACATTGGTAGCCAATAGAAGAGATCCTACGAGATTAGGATACAAGATTAACCACCAAGTTGGGACAAGGGAACAAGAGTACAATCCAAGCCCATTCTTTCTGCTGAGCCCCCCCACTAATCCTTGTCCATATGTGTCCAAGAAAAGAAAACTTAAACACCTAATTACATAATGAAAAGCCATACCTTCGCAGTTGGAAAGCCCACCTTTAAACATACGATCATAACAGATGGGCGAGGGCACATAATGGTTGGCTCAGGTGGCGAAGAGTGGTGACACAACGAGCTATCTGGTGGCTGCAAGGGGTTGCTGGCTGTCGACTGAAGACAAATCTAGGAGAAAAAATTCTCCTATAGGGGTCACCCATTGGGGGTGGGTAACAGGAAGCATCAACATAAATATGGATCCATTTAACAAACGCGATTTAAAATACCTTCATATACTACCAAACATCACCAAATCTCATTTCACTATCAGAATCATAACCTAAGTGGTGCCAACTGAGGTACTGTCAGTTTTTAGAGGGAGTCACGTAATCCTCTTCAACTTAGAGATGTTCTTTATGTTCTAGGATTGAGGCAGAATCTTGTTTCAGTATCTACCCTCGAGGACAACGATTATGATATCATCTTCAGCAGAGGTAAGGTGTACTTCCAACACTTAGTTTCTAGACCTAAGAAATAGATAGGTGTGAGGGTGAAGAATCTCTACAATTTGCAGGTAGAGACAGATGTAGCCTTGAGTAGCAGGGTAGGGAGAGCTCAGAGTAGAGAAGTGTTGGTTGAGCAAGAGTAGGATAGAGCTCTCAAGAGGGAGCCTCATCCAGTATTTCAGTTTGAGTCTAAGCTAGTTGGCAGTTGGGCTGACGAGTATGATGATGAGGAGCATAGCCTAGGGCGAGTGGAGGCAGCCACTCAATTAGAGACTTCCAGTATAGGGAAATTTCGACCCAAGTGGGCAAAGGAGTTACTTAAGGGAGATGAGAAGAGAGTTGAGTCTTCCAACATCAAGAAGCATATACACAGGTACACAGGATACATGGCACTTATGACTAAAGAAGTGGAATTCTAGAGCATGGTGGTAAAGAATAGGTCTTCAACGCAAGTTTTGCAGAAGAAAGCAGGGAAGTCTTCAAGTTCAGAGGGAGCAACTGCAACAACAAAGAACTTGGTAGTGTTGGGGACAGATCCAAGTGGATGAGGTTCTTCTGGGAATCCCTTCCTCGCTAAGAGGGAGGGTTGAAAATAGTAACGAGAAATTTATTCCTTGTTTGTGCTTTAATTCAAGGAGTCAAATTCGAGTTCCTTCTTGTGCATGCTCGAGTTCCTAAAATTTAGGAGTGTCCCTAAAAATTAGAACAAGTTAGGTTGCAGTAAACTGATGTGTTGAAATTGAAGGTCGAGTTCTTGATTTTCTAGTGTGAGTTGATTGAGAAAAAACACAAGTGATTGAGTTTCAAGTGGTTGACTTGAAATACACGAGTTGCATGAGCAGTTAACTCATGCTTACTCAATCAATCACAAAATAATTCCTTAATTAGGAAATTCACTAATTTTAGCAATCTAAATTGCTATAAGAAGGAACAAAGGCACAACTGTAGTCACTCCTGTATGCACCAGTTTTATGTGTAAGCTTGTAAGTGAGCATGACACGAAGACTTGTGCGAGTTGGTAGAAGGAAGTTTTCCCTTGGCTCATCCGCTAGAATTTAGGAGGTAAAGGATCAGTTCTTGCGCAAGGAATTAGGGACTTGGTTCCTTGGGTTTGCATTAGGAAGTCAGAGCAGAGGAGGAGCAAGCGAAGAGGGCAGCATGATCAGCATTCTTGCAAGGGTTTCATGCTTAAGATAAGCAGGGAGAAGGGTGTATTCTCCAAGTGAAATTGTTGTATCTGTAAGAGATCAATTGTCAGTTTCTACCAATAAAGAAGCAGAGGGTTTTCCCAGTTGGGTTCCCTATAAAAATTCTGTGTCTTGAAATGTGAGTTTTATTTATATCTGTTCCTATTCTGCTGCAAATTTGTAGAGAAATTCTGTGTTTCAGTGAAAAGAAACTAGTTTTCAGATTGTTCACTATAGCAGATCAGAATTTTGTGGATTTTCTACAAAAGGGGATTTTGGACATGTTCTGTATGCTTGAAACCTAGCCTATGCAGAAGCACCTGTCCGAGCTATAACCATCAACATCCCTGTCTTCAACATCTTTCTTAACTTTGTGGTAATGTCCATTGCACAACCTAAATCTGTTGGTTAAATTGTAACAAGGGAAACAGTACCTCTAATTTGGAGATTCTAACTGGATATCTTGTCACATATACAGCTACATAGCTACTTTCCAATTCACATCTTTTATTGGAACTAGATGACCCTAAATCCAGGAACGTTGAGAAGTAAACTATCCATCCCATGGTTTTATGAACTCATCCTTGAAAGTTTGTTCATATATGTTTAGCATGTTAAAAGAATCTTTATTGTTAACTCATTAAATTGATGTTTGAACAAGTTGAGTTTCCTTAGGATTTTTACATGTTGGAATCTCATCTTTATTTGACTGATTTTGTTAATTAGATGGCATTCTTCCTAATTAATTCTTCACTGTACATTTTCAAGAAGTGGCTTTATGCTGCTCATCCATATTTCATGTTCAAAATCAGATTAGAATGCATTTCAACAGTGTTGATTGCTTTTAGTTCATCAATGATTGGGAACATAGGTCATAACTAAAAGATGGGCAAAATAATTTTTTTCTACCTTCAATCCTTGAGAGATTTATTCATTCCACGAGGATGAATCACTCTTCATGTTATATGGTAGTACAGATAACTCTGCATAGGTCCTCCTTGAGATCCACCACCCACAGTGATTTTGTGAAAGTTTTGTCACACATCTCCTTAGTGGACTCTATATTTTGCACCTTCAGTCAATACATAATGTTAGTAGTTCAAAGAGATGCATGTAATAATTATTTAATAGATGGGAAAGGTTATGGTGGTTGGTAGTTTGAAGGAAGGATTTCATAGAAATACCTTTTCTATGAGTCAAACAAATAAGAATCCGACAATTTACATTGAATTAGTCTCTGAAGAAAGGCTCCTTTTTATTGTAGTCAGTTGACTTACATGAATAGTTGTTATAGTATTTACAATCTCCAACATGCATTTATATAAAAGTTATTGATGATCATAGTTATATGTTTTTCTGTGGATTGATAGTTTCCATATTAAGTACTGGGTTAATTTTGTAATGAATGATGATAGGCAACAGGATTTTGCAATAATATGCAGTTGCATTCTAATACTGAAATGAACTCTGTGATTTATGGCTGATTGCTAATTTCTAAATGCAATTATACATTTGATGCCAGCTCTAGAAGAGCACTATATGCAGCCTATAGCTGTATTAAAAATTCCCTTCGTGAACTTTTGCATAACACTGCGAAACCTCGAGTGGTATTGGTTACTGATACGCCCTCAGTTGTACGGCATATTAAGAAGGAGTTGAAAGAATATGCTGAGGTGAGTAGTTGTATGTTTCATAGGTGAACATGAATGGAGATAAAATATTTTATTTATACAGATGGTCATTACAAATATGGACATTTTGTAAAATTGAGATTGATCTTCTATTAGTCTTTTAAGTTTGTGAGATATAGCTTATTATTTTTCTTTTATACAGATTGTGCACTTTGATTACATGTCATACTCCAGTAAGAATGCTAGTGAGATCATGAGTGCAACCTACTTTCAGGTTTGTTTTACTCTCTTTATCAAAGAAGGGATTGATGAACTTGTTTTGTGTCATTCCTGCATTCAGAGCTATATGTTGTGGATTGTTTTACTTATGCTTCTAACAGTTTGAAATGATTTTTGTCAATACCAGAATCATCGCAATTTTAATTTGTGATTGGATTTCTTGAACTACTAACAAAAAGAAAATCAACTAGACTAATCAGGAGAAAGGCGTCAAGTAGCTTCTCAAATTGCTTGGATTGTGATTTTGCATGTACATTGATAGCCAATCTGTTTACACGTGCATATATTCATCAAATGGAATCATTGTGATTACTTGAGGGTCAACTTTATTTCTGTTCAAGTAGCACAAAATTTGTTTATTTCTGCTGCTTTGTTGGTTGCCTGATTCCTTGAATTGTCCTGCAATTTGTTAGTTCTAGTTCCTTGTTCATCTTCTAATATAACTGGGTTTCTCCAATCAATGCTTTCTACACTACAACCAACAACTCATAATACAACATTATAGCTGGGTGGACTGACTGAAGAATATCTGTCACATCCATAGAATCCACAGTCCATGCTTTACATATGGTTTAAATTTTATATTCATAGACTCTGGGATATGCCATCCCCTCAGAGATTATTCTTTCGTTGTAATGATGTAGTTAACAGCAGACCCTCCTTCAGGTCGTTTGAACTTTGGAATGATAGTCTGTGAGATGCTTATCAGGGTTCTGGCTTAGGCTTCTTTTTGTCCCTATGACTGTCATGAATGCAACAATATAATGCCACTGTGATATTGGAAGCTGATTTCAGTCATTCATCCAAACCTTCTACAGCCTTCTAAATTAAGAGCAAGGGACTGGGGTCCCATGCCAAGATGGGTTGCATTCGTGGACTTCTTCCTTGCATCACGGGCCAGGCATGCAGTTATATCTGGAGCTCACAGGCGAGTGGGTACCACATATGCTCAGCTCATTGCTGCCATGGCAGCAGCAAACAAGCTTGGTATGTTTGCAAATGTTTGAAGGATTCTTTATTCTCATAGTTTCTCATCTGGAGGTTTAAATCAGAGCAGTGTTCTTAATTGTTTACAAAGGGTCTTTTTTTTTCCCTTTGGTTGTAGATTCTAATAGCTGTCATATGTTGTATGCAGACGAGACTTTGGCATATCCATTAAACTTTTCTTTCTACAGCAGTTTTCAGAGCACCCTTTTGGCAGGTGGTTTGGGCAACCAGGTAGGGTGGGGGCATGTCTGGAATCGGTTTGGAGGAAAATTGAGCTGCCATAATCAAACTGATCAATGCGCCCTCACACCTTTACTTCCATGCGGATGGTGGGATGGACCATGGCAATCACCTATTCTCCGTGATATTCGCCGACTAAAGAATTATGGAGTTGACATGAAAGACACGGGAGAAGTTCTGGAAACTAGCCTGCTATCATTCTGTAAATCCAGGAAAGTTCCAGTAAAGACTATGGCTCTTCAGCTTCCTTCTTGCAAGAAAAAATGTCAGCAGTAGTGAAATTGCATTGGAGGAGCAGAGCATCCAGCCTGCATACACACCTAGGAGGGCAGTGAGCAATCTCTGCAACTCCCTGGAGACTATGATATGTTTCCAGTGCAGGCTGGTAATTTGCTCCCATATGGGTTTGTAGCATTATATTTTTGGAATAAAATGAGAAATATCAATTCTTTTTGTGGTGCTCAGTTACATTGCTGCTTCTCCAAATGAATTTTAAGCAGATTCTTTTACTTATTTTCCATTTTTCAGCAAAGCACGATTTGTATGGTGGATTAAATTATGAAAGACTTACTACAAAATGTAAAAACGAATGCAATTTATTAGACCCCATGCAGTCCATTTCAAGGATGTAAAGATATTTTACAATTCCTTCTAAGTCTAAATTTGCCACAAAACCAGGCATCCATCAGAGTATTGTCATTATTGCCATTTCTGATAATCCCATTTTCAAACTCACCATGATGGCTATCTACTATCTACTAGTAACAGGATTGATTAGGTTTGTACTGTCTTAGGAGAAAATTACAGAAATCACTGTACAATTTCAAGAATCCATTCTTTTGGGAATATAGTCATTTTAGATCAAATTATCCAACCTACCATGGAGATTTACCAAACAATAGGTTGGTCCCCAACTTGTAGGGGAGAGTGCCTTCATTTGATATTAAAATTCACAGGAGAGAGGGGATTGGATGGAATCAACCAGCAAACTCAAGTTCTGTAATAAAGAAAAAACAATACTGGTTTGCAAGAGAGAGAAGCATAATGATAAAGCACTAGTTTGCTAGAGAGAGAAGGATGACCATCCACAATAGTGTGGTATAGAGAACTAGAACCCAACAAAAAGAGAGTGCTATAGTTTATGGTTCCTGTAGGCTAAATCCTTTTATCAATGATGAAAAAATGATCACAAGATACGAATAATACAAATATGAGTTAGTGCATATATACACAACTCAAGGGGTATGGCACTTCTCTAGTAGTGGTTATGAGCTATATTGACTAGGTTTTCCTTAACTGAATCTAAATATAATAATGAGGGTGGCCTTTTGTGAAAGTGAAGCTTACACCACTTTCAACATCCCTTCTTAAGTTGACGAGGAGGCCATTTAAAAAAATGATGAATACAAATGGGAGTGGGTTTATAAATACCCAACTCAATATAAGGTTATAAATGGAAGTGGGTTTATAAATATCCATTTATATAGGTTGGTCATGGCACAAATAAGAGTGGATATATGAATACCTAACTCAATATAAGATTGGCCGTGGCAGGGATACGAGTGCCAGTGGGTTTATAAATATACAACTCAATATAATGTTGGTCCTGGCTGTAAAAGAAGATGACACCCCTATTGTCAAGATCCCCCCTTAATTGGAATAGGAGGTCACTGATAGTAGAGATCTCATCACAAAAATCACATCTTCCCTTGAAATTGGATATGTGGAACATAGAAAAGACATTACATATCATTTATTTTGAACACCCCCTAACATCACATATGGGGAGCATAGAGAAGACATTACATATTAATATTATTCCTCTTGAGCACCATATCTCCGACACCAACACAATTCCACAAGCTGATGAAGATGGCCTCTTGCAAAGATTTAGAGAGACTTCTATACGGTAGGATCCATATTGTAATTTTACATCCACATGATATTCAGATTTGCACTCAAATAATTCATTCTATGGTAAAATTGCAAGATTGAAAAACCAATAAAGGCTTCATATATGCAGAAACAAAAGCATTGAATGGAAAACTCAAATGTGTAGATACTGCAGATCAAGAGATGAGGTTAGTGGTATATCAAATAACAACTAGTTCTAAGAAATACAGAACATTAATAGTGAGATTTTTCCCATTCGTACCAAAATAAATATTGCATGACATAGCAACTTCTCTCAAGAACACAAAAGGAAACTCGATCTTTGAACTATTCAACCTAGTGTGCCTCCTCTCCTCTATAGAATAGGAGTAAAAGGGGGTTCAGAGTTGGCTAAAATAGCCTGAAATGAAGCGTTTGATATCCGAGGAATATCAGCTAGTGGAGTGGCCAATCTATGCAAACGATAACATCTAATCATTGAGGTTTTATAATAATGTATCATTTGTACACATTTTTCTCTTCAAGGAATGCACTTTAGCATTTGTATGTCCTGTCATAAATGCATCATTAGTGTAAATGAATCTTCCTCGGAATAGTGTGCCTTACACGTGTAATAGAATTTGTCACAGGTGTAACGAATTGTCATAAGTGTAAGAGAATCTCTCTTATAGGTGCCAAAAGAAGAAAGTGAAACTTTTTCATGAAAAGAGTAATATTCCCCTATAGTAGTGTGTTGGAAAATCATAAAGGCAGAAATATTTTCTTAACTTGATAATTACATGTGATCTTTTAGTTATTCTTTAATTTCTTTGTGTTCTTATCATCAAGCAACTACCAAAACGAAACATGAAGATCAATGACACAAGATGTAGGCTCTCAGCGAGGGCAAAACCCCTCCTTTCGGGGAAAACCCAAAAATCTCTTCTCTTCTTCAAGAAACAAATCAAATGAGACAACTAGGACCTTTAGACCAAGACAAGGACATTCCTCGAACCATCAAGCCAACCTCTCAAGTCGATCTGTCAAACACGAGCCCATTTCTTCATAATTCAACACAAAATTGTTCCTAAAAAACGAGTCAACAAGGTCTTGGCCTGCTCTGTCACACTGAAGCTTATACTGTACCTTCGGTCCCGCAACTCTCATACTGTACCTTCGCCTCTGCAAATCTCATACTGTATCTTTAGTACCTGCAACTTCATTGTGTTGGAAAATCGGAAAGGCAGAAAGATTTTCTCTTATTGATAATTACTTGTGATTTGTTTGAGTTATTATTGTTTTTCTTATGTTCTTTTATTATCTTAGTTCATCAAGCAATTTGGAAAAACCAAAACACAAAGGCCGAGGACACCAGATGTAGGCAGACAACTAGGGAAAAACCCCTATATAGGGGAAAACCCAGTCAAAAACTCTTCCTTCAGTAATTCAAATGAGATAGACAAAGACCTTAGACCAACAAACCTTCCTCCTTCACCAAGTCAGCGATCCAAGATGATTTAGTAGTCTCTTCTTATCCAACAACTTCAACCCAACAACAATCCAGAAATTTCTGCTTCTCAGCAATAAAACTTCGACCCAGCTTCAAGATGGCAGTTTCAATCTAGCAATTTCAATAGCTTCAGCCTAGTGGCTTCACAACTTCAACCTTGATGTAACTTCACAACTCCGACCTTGATGCAACAACTTCACAACTTCGACCTTGATGCAACTTCAGAATTTCGTTGCACATGAGAGAGAGGGAGACCCAAAAAATTCGATTCCAGCTTCCTTCTTGAACTTTGCACCTTTTCTGCTTCCCGACTACTTCAATTCGAACTTGTGTGGGAGGTCCTCCAAATGAGTCGAGTTGTTGCTTATATATAGTCATCTTAGGTGATCGAATTCTTCTAATGAGTCTGACTTGTCCTTCCTTGAGGCCGACTTGGTGGAGGAGGCCTAATTGACTTAATTTACATTAAATTATTTTTCTTTCTTTACAAATAATTCCCAAGAAGGGTTCTTTACATTGTGACATGGACAAAGACACTTAACATGAACCCTAGAAGTCTTCAATGGAGACTTTGGCCTAAAAACAATTGACCCAAGCATGAAACCCATGCTTTAATAAGCCAATATATTTAATAATAATTTTTTCTTTCTTTCTTTTGACAAATACATTTCAAATATTATGAAAACTGACACTAGTTACATTCTTCAACACGTTCCATTATAGACTTCTTTGCTAGGCTTCTAGATTCCTTCACTCGACTTTATTTTACTTTGTGCAATAGGATAGACCCTTCTTTTATGTATCTCACATTTCCATCTTCACTTGTAGCTGCAAATTGAATATTGTTTTTCATGCTTCCAAATTAGGTCGAGTTCATTTTCTATATATAGTGGTTGGACTTTGTTCTTTGAGGCCGACATGAACACTAGGTAGGCCGACTTGATGGTGGAGGAATAAATGACTCAATTACATCAAAATAATTTCATTTCTTCCATACAAAATTCCCAATAAGGGTCTAGACCATAATGACAAGGACATAGACTCATGACTCAACCCTAGAAGCCCTCAATAGAGTCTTTTACCTAGAAATAAAATAATAAAGCATGAAAGCCATGCTAATAAATAAATTTTCTTTTTCTTTCTTTTGACAAATACATTACATCATGACTCAAAGATAATTATGAAGACCGTTACTAGTTACATTTCTCAACACTCCCTCTTAACTAGGGAGGTATTCATAGTTGTTCAACTGGTACAAAGTTGACCTCATTTTGAAGTGTTCCAAATCCAAGAAGAGTACAACAACATACACAATGCTAGGGATACCATAACTGCCAGGATATCCAACACATCAAAGATCCAAGTGTCATGACACTATTGCCATACACTTATGCAAGGATCTAAGATACTAACATGAACTAAGGTGTTATCCAGGTATTTGCCACTATAGATACCATCAAGCTTCAACCCTAACACTAACTATTAACACCAGAAAATCGTACACATGTTTGCACAATCCAGAAGACGCTAAAAGTCATTCAACATATTGCACAGGTGAAGATTTTCCAGTTGAAGACATTATGGAGTTCATAAAATGTAATTTCTCCTAAGGTCCAATGTTTATGGAGTTTAAAAATTGAAGTATGCGCGGTTATTTCTTTGATAGCCATGCACCATGTGGTATATTCTTCGAAAGCTGCGCGGTCGAGAAAATGGCTGACTCAGCAAAATCGGGACCACTTCCCACAGTTGGAGGCAATTCCCTGACATGATCTTGGTCAAGGATAGCCGAATTCGAGTCGCCCTAAAGATATGCAACCCTCAACGGAATCATTTTCTCCTACTCATGAGTCATTGTCATTCATGAACTAAGAGAGGGGAGATGGATTAAAAAATTCTCTATAAATAGGCCACAGGAGAACCAATTAATGAGATAATGTTATGTTTGCCAAATTGCTATCAGAGCAACCCAACATTTCATTGTTGAAGCAAATGAAGTAAGAGCACTAACATGTTGGCCATATTGCTTCTAAGCAATCCATCATCTTAGGAGAGGAGAAGAGTCCACCATTGAGAGAGTCTTCATACTTCTTTGAGAGAGAGGAGAAGGTTGCAAAGAGATTGAGGAAAGGAACCTCCTTGCTGTGGATTTTTGAGCACAGTAGCTCAAAGAATTCTCTTCAAGTGTTTAGTATTAATCTATTGTATTCAACTTCTATTACCAACAATTAATAAAGGGAGTTTTTTCCATTATTTTGTTGACTCGTTTTCTCCATTGAAAATTGTTTGTTTATTTATCTCTTTGTTTTAGTTCATGTGTATATATGCATTGTTTTCACTATTTGCAATGCTTTGTTTATCTAAGTCAGTTCACTAACAACACCAAATTTGTCTGTGTTCCTTTGCAGGAAATAACCAATTGTTAAGGAGGTGTCTTTTGGTACACCATTGCTACAAAAACACTACCATAGAAATGGCCACCATACTGTTGTCTTTTATTTAATCTAAAGGTTGTGTTTACAGGACCTTCTCTCTACATAATCGATTTACAAGGCGTTCATTACCTCTCTAGAATTTTCGCAGGACCCTATGGACCTATTGTTGGCCGAGAAACTTGTTAATTCACAGTTTCTTGTCGACTGGTCGACTTCTTCTAAGACAGACGCACACTCCACGACTTTTCCTCTGACAGACGTGCCACCATGTCTGTGCATTGTGAAACCCGCGCGGTTTTTCAAAAAGCAAAAAACACCTTGTAATTTCTCATTTTTCAAATGATTAGCAGCCTTTAATGAATTGCCTTCACCTCTGCAAATTTTTTCCAATCAGTTTAGATTACTTAATTACTCTACTAATCATAATTAACTGGGTAATTAGACTATCTTTACTTTTATTGTTAATTTTCATGTAGCTTAATTAGTAAAGGAGTAAGTGGCATATCATCCACAAATCTTGCTACTAACCAAAGCATTCATTTCTTTCATTTTATGGGACTAGGAGCAAGTGTTATTACATAAAGTAAGTAATCTCTAATTCCCTAGTGTCTCTTAGACAAACCTGGATTTGCATATGAAAACTTTCTTAAAGCATTTGAATTTCCATCTCCCTGTTTTGAAATTCACAGTGTAATAGGAAAAAGAGTAAGTGGCCCATTATCCACATATCATTATTTTTTCGTGCAAGGAACAATTGAAATCTAGTGTAATTAGGGGAATATTGGAACGGATCACCGAATATCCACATCTTCTCACACTTTACATGCTCACTTCATCACTTGCACACAATTACACACCACACACTAAGCTTCTATAAAATTTGTATTAGCAGGCATCCAATTTCTGGAGATTTTGATACTTAGTTTATTTTAGCTTACATCTCACGCCCTAAAGAAAAGTAAGACCCTTAAAAACAACCATAACTTGAATCAACTAAATTTCCCATAGGGGCCACCAAAGAATTTATAGTTCAGGTTAGGACCATTGGGGGTAGGCATCCCATAAGCCGCCATGGTCATGTTACATTTTTTAGACATAGCAGTTGACTTTTTAGGGAGCTTAAAATCCTTCAATCATCCCATGGAAAAGAATACCCGAGCATGGCATAGACCTGATTCATAGGGGGTTCGACTTAGGTACATTGCATGCGGTACTCTTTGGGGCTCCCCGACCCATCTAGTGCTCGGTACTGGTAACTGACTACCAAGAAGCTAAAGACTCAAATGCTCACGTGGGATAAAGGTACTCTATTGGCCAAAATCTAGGGCATCCTTTCCCTGTAGGTGACGGTGCGGGCATCACTTGAGCCTCATTTTCATTACTTTGGTTGATTCTTCTACTGCTAGAAGGCGTCACTAGTTCTTTCGAGATGTTGCCCTAGGATCCATCAGAAGATATTTTTGCAAGGCCCAGTTACTTTGAGAGTGGAAAGGACGAATAGGTATTCTTAGGATCTTTTTTCATACAAAAAAACAAACAAAAACCATTTTTTGTTTGATTGATCACATAGGATAAAGTTAAAGGGAAAGTATGTATTTATTTATTTTTCGCTTTGTTTTATGTATGTGATTTATTTTCTTTGAATAATCATCTCCTAATGTCACCATACACAAAGTAGAACACACTCTAATCGACACCATAGAGGACCCCACGGCTACCCGTCGATCTAGACACTTTTTAAACCTCCCCCCAATTACCGAGAGGTGTGCCAGGACTCCTGCCATTTAGGCGTAGAGGACGCCACAAAACCACCATTATAGGATCTTCCTTTATCGGTGCATCTTTCCTTGGGACCCCTCCCCATCAAAGCACACCTTTCATGATCCCACAAGGGTCCCCACATGCTACCCCTTTGGGGAGCCCACATACCACTCCTCCGGACAGTCCACGAGACACCCACCGAGGTAGTTCTCATGATACTTTCCCACAAAGGACCCCTTTGCATATAACTATCCAAAATTGTTTCGCGATGGCAGATAACTCGTAGATCCCATTCTTAGCTTCTTTAAACTTACAGGATTTAAGAAAACTAACCAATGACTCGATCGCTCATAGCCAAAATTAGCCAGCCATGCCCACCAAGCTCCCTTCAGAGATTCCAAAATTCGAAGGGAAACAGGGAGAAGACCTAGGAAAACATGTCATGACTTTTCACCTGTGGTGCTCATCTAATAGTATCACAAACGATGCTATTCGACTACGACTATTTCAACGCACCCTTACTGGGCCAACAACGAAATGGTACATTGACCAACCTTCTGCATCACATGGAAACTTTAGCACCCTAGCTACAACATTCCTCACATTCTTTCAGCTCCCGGTTCGTCATGATTCGGGCCTAAAACTCCTCATCCACTTCAAAAAAATACCTGCTACACACATATCGGATCATATCCATGAATGGTGGAAACATTGTAGCTTGTCTAAAGCACAGTTTGAAGACAAAATCCTCCTCGACTTATTTTTGAGATCCCTCACATCAGAAATTTCAAATTATGTGGAAAAATCATCCCCACATAACGAGGAAGAAGCCATTAGCAAAGCTCAACATTTAGAGCTTATATACACATAGTCTGGATATATCTATCATGTGCTTCCAGACACCCTGCACCTATAGACCTATAAAGAGACACCAGGCACATCCAATATTGCTGATGGGTTGATAGGGTCCATAATCGAAAACCAAATCAACAATACCTACAAGTACCCTGGATACTTGTTCAATGGCCAAGCATTTGATGCTACCCAAAACACACCACCACTACAACATACATGATACTACCCTGTCAACCCACGCTGATGCAAAATCTTGTTAGTAGGGTTAACCAATATCAACCCCCACATGGAGGCCCATACCCTCCCCCACAGGGAAACCAATACTCCTCTAGGAATACAAACACAATGTCATCTTCCCAGAATCCATATACCAATAAGGGACAAGGAAATCAATACTCTCCTTTCCCCGCACAACAACAAAATAACCCACCAATGCAAAATAACGCAAGGGTTAACCTAGTGAAACCTTCTCTCGCTCAACAACAACAATCAAAGGAGTAGCTGAACTTAGCTAACCCACCTAATGTTGCTAAGAAAAAACCAAAGAGAAAACCAATGGGAGACCCTGGACAGGGGGGCAACAACCAACAATGACCCCCACTAGTACTGACAAGGGGAAACCCTAGCTGAAATCAAAACCAGAGGCCGACTAACAACAATCTATAGAGGAAAAACAAGAACACTATTCTACAGACTAATCATTTCTGTGCCATCTAAGGGGAATATGGTCATTATACCCATCATTATCCTCAACTCCCCGAGTTGAAAAGGATACAGGACAATAGGGGGCAGGGAGGGCAACAAACTTCAGTAATGCAGGACCCTCTCCAATCAGGGAGTGGTTAACACTCAACAACAACCATCCCATACACATCCTTATGGAGAGAACCCTCACAATAATTATAAACACGACATTTTCATGACAGGAGAAAATATTCTCCTGCAAACGCAAAACATTAGTTATGAAGCCGCCCCGGAACCCAACCTATCCACCTCGACCACAACAACACCTACAACATTGTTGACCATTCCTCGACTTCCTGTAGAACCCATGCCAAAGATGGTCAAAGGACCTTTATGACGAATATGACAGAACTCAAAAGGTGCTCATAGCTACAACATAGTTGACGACTTAGCGCAATCTCCCTCAATTATGTCAGCATTAGAGGTCCTACAAACATGCTCAACCCAATGGAAAACCCTACTTTCCACTCCAGGCACAATCGACCCAACCAATTCTTGCCTAATGGTCTTTGACTTAGATAAAGCTACCCCACGACTTGTTGAAGAATGTAACTATGTTCGGTCTTCATAATTGTACTTGAAGTCAAAATAGAATATATTTGTCAAAAGAAAAGTAAAAAGATTTATTATTATTATTGAATTGACTTGTTAAAGCATGAGTCTCATGCCTAGGTCAATTATCATAGGTCAAACCTCCATTGTAGGCTTTAGGATTATCTATTTGGGTCAAAGTCATTTTCTTGATTGGTCAAAGACTCCTCCATCAAGTCTCCTTATTGTCAACTTCAAATAGATCATCATCAAGTCAGCTATAATTAACTGAACTCAAGTTGGCCTCAACACATATGGTGACACAACAATTCAACAAAGTCATGTTGGCCTATTGCACATGCAGACAACTATATATATGAGTATAAGGTCTTCGCATTACACCAATAGAGAAGTTCAGATTTCAGAGAGGAAGTTTCGATACTATTACAAGAGGACAGTTCAAATCTTTTCCAAAGATTGGGTTCATAGGATCTCAGCAAAGGCACAATATAATGGAGATATAATTTCACTGTAAATTGCAAAGATGATTTCGGTGCAGTGACAAGATCTAGATGTTAACACAGTGAAGATGGTTTTGGTGCTGCCACAGTGACAAGGAATAGGTACAATGAAGAAGGTTTTGGTGCTGCCACAATGACAAGGTCTAGGTACAATGAAGAAGGTTCCAGTGCTGCCATAGTGACAAGGTCTAGGTGCAGTGAAGAAGGTTTAAGTGCTCTCAAAGTGATAAGGTCTCAGTACTATCATAGTGATAAGGACTTGGTGCTCACACAGTTTCAAGGATGACTTGATGGAGGATGTCTTGGGTCTAGATTATAAGGGTCTTGGTCATCTCATCTATTAAATCTACTGAAGGAAGAATTTTGACCGACTTCTCCTCCAGAGTGGGGTTTTGCCCTGGCTACGTGCCTACATCTTGTGTCCTCTTCTATTTATTGATTAGAATTAGTCTTGATGATAATGAAAAGATAAATTTAATGAAAGAAGAATAATAATAGACCATCACAAGATAATGTCATAATAAGAGAAATCATTTAACTGCCACACTTTGGATTTCTCAACACGACTACCATCAGTCATTACTTTCCAAATCCTAGTCTCAGTCCAAAATATCACCATCCATCATTGCATTATCGAGAAGGGGGCATTTACAAGTATAATGTCCAAATCTATTTGGTAGAAACTAGGATCCCCTGAACTCAAAACTTTTGACATCACGCTTAGAGCATACGACGGGCGCCCTTCAGTCCCCGTAGGCCTATACCAAGGCGTGCCAGTACAACTGGCCGACAAAACCGTACTAATAGATATCGAAGTATTGGACGCTCAATTGGATTACAATATCCTGTTGGGCTGAAATTACATGTACGAGATGTTAATAGTTGCCTTGTCTGTATTCAGGGTAATGATGTTCGCCCATGAAGGAAAAATCATTACAATAGATCAACTCATGTATTATGAGAAGAAGACATTACCTGCACCAGATTGTGTGCTACCTTTCATCTCATCTTCTCTTGAATGGATCACCACTTACACTGAAATCAACCCAGGCCAATTTAAGCCATCAACACTCCTAGGGACATTCCCAAGGGACCCTCTTGTGATAGAGGAGATTTCTCCAACCACAGGAGCACCAGTGTGCATGATGACTTCATCAAATAGCCCCCGAGCTCAAGAACCACTTTCGGATGCCAACAACAATGTTGTTACTGATCCTACTTTCTTGCCATATGACATCACTCAAACACCCTTCTTATTCCCCCCACCCAGTTTTGTCTCTCACCAAGTCATCGCAACACTCTCGTTGCCTCATATGGCTTTGGCGATATTGGTCTGGTATATGGCCCCTCAAGCCACGTCAGCAAGCTCATGTATCACTGCAACAAGCGTCATTCCTATTCCTCCTCAGGATAGCACACCACAACAAGAAATGCGTACACTGACACCAGCCGGTACTAGAAAAAGGGATAAAGCAAAAAGGAAAAAAGGCAAAAAGGTGTAAGCTTCAAATGCTACCTCCTCTAGGGTCCCTCAACCCTGTGCTTTGTGTGAAATAGTTGGGCACCGCACCAATATGTGCCCTAAGTTAGATGAGCTCAAAGCTCTTCTGCATGCCCCAAAAGAACTAGTGAACCCTCCTCCTCCTGCTGGAGAAAAGAGCACACCTGCGTGTCATAAGGCATTGCGCACCAACCACACATGCGCCATATGTGCAGAATATAGGCACTACATTCATCATTGCCTCGAAATACCTCGACATCGAGATGCGTTAGGTGCATTCACCCAAACCAATACCCCATTACTCCCAACAGAGGATGGATACAAACCATTTTTTACGTCATGAGGGAAGAAGCTTCTTGCTCATGTCCCTCTTCTTGTCCATCAACCTCCCGCTATGATCGGAGGCAACCCGGATCAATGACATGCCTACATACACCCATGTGCACTTTTTGCAACAAACCAGATCATTTGATCAGCTAATGTCCTGAATTAAGGGCATTTAACCAATTGTATCCAGTAACCTGTGTTTCCCAAAGCACCAGACCCAGGCACAAACGTCACACTTGCCAAATTTGTGCAGAAAATCACCACGTGCGACACTGTCCCCATCTTTCTAGATTCTGTTCTATGCTAGGATTCATGTGGCGATTTATCGCAGAGAATTCTGATTTAGTCGGGTTAGATACTGAACCATCAGATCACACCACACCACAAGGGAATGAAGCATCTAGGTCCATCTTATGTGTGTTTGAGGAGAAAAGGCCACTGACAATCCATCAAGGCCCCCATCAGCACATCTCCTCTCACCATCATCAATCTAGATTAGGGAAAAAATGATCTAAGGTCGTTTGGCAAAAAAAATCACCTGTCACATGTGCCCTATGTGATAAACCCAACCAATTGATAAATCAATGTCGTGATTTGAGTAAGTTTATTGACCTCTTTCGCATAGTGGTCCAAATGTTTCACATACCAAGCTATGCCTTTTAGTTTTAAAATGATGGCGCCACCTTTAAATGTTCCATGAATTACATCTTCCATGATTTGGCTCATCTTATCCTTGCCTATTTGGATGACCTTATAGGACGATCTAAGAAGCGTGCTAACCATTTGGAGGATCTCCGCATAGTCTTTCAGAGATGTCGACAATATAAACTACGCTCGAACCCTCTCAAGTGTGTATTCTGTGTCAATGCCAGAATACTACTGAGATTTATAGTTTCCCAACAAGGTATTAGAGTTGACCCTATCAAAGTACAAGCCATTAAGGAAGTACCACCTTCAAGAACATTGAAACAGTTACAAAGATTGCAGGGTAAGGCCAATTTCATATGAACCTTTGTCCTCGATAATGCTACTTGCACGTAAGGCTTTCTGTGCCTCCTTTGACAGGATATTCCCTTTCATTGAGATGATCGGGCTCAAAAATCATTTGAAGCTTTAAAAGACGCATTATCTCAATCTCCTTTCAATTAGCCCATGCGACCACAATAAAGACTATACCCTATATCTATCGGCATCAGATGGAGCCATCATTGGCGTATCGTTCTAGGACGAACCATATAAAAAGCAGCACATAATTTATTACGTTAGCAAGAACCTATTTGGGCCTACATTGATGATCCAGGAGGATTCTGTTGATTCAATTGTACAAGTGTTCAATTTCGTTGTCACTTCAGTTCAGCTTCGACAGTACGACAATGTTGGTTATGGATCAGGTTGTTCAGGTAATGTTTATGATTTCATGGCATTCAATTAAGATGGGTCAGCGCTTGGTTGTCAACATAAGTTCATCGACAGATCCCCAGGTTTTGGTCGACGACATGTGTTTGGGCGTTCATCTTTGCAGGATTGGTGTCGACATGGGTGTCGTTAATGTCAAGGTTCGATATGGTTCGCCTTCTTAAGGTGCTGTCGTAAATGCTCTTGTGTTGACGATGTGTTTTGATTTTGTCACATTGTGACAAATGTGTTATAAAAAAAACCCTAATCCTAAAAAACTAGACCATAATCCTAATGCCCTAGACCTATGCCTAAGTCCTATCTACCATATTGCAATACAAACAAAACCATGTATTAATCATTAAACCTAAAAATCTAAATGACCTAGTCCTAAACCCATCACAACAACCCTCGGCATATGTATTAACATATAAAACATTGCAAATTAAAAGAAACACAGTGAAAAGACCACGCGATCGTCTAACTGCGTCAGAAAAATGTGACCAGGTATGATTAAGCCGCGGGTTGTCCAAAACTAGCGGAGGGCAGTCACCGTAACTGCGACCTAGACCGTGTCATGTGAACAGTTTACGTCGCGGGTTGTAAGCGAAAAGAGATAGCTGCAGTCTAATCGCCCGCTGGAAAATGCGTTGGAACCACCAGAGGACAGGGCATGTGAACAGATGGAGGCCGTTACTGTGGTAGTCGAGGTCAGTTCACCATGACGGAGAATGTGTAGTTAGTCAGCGAAGCTGCCAGAGTGTTAACTGCGACATTACCTGTGCGTTCACATGCACTATCTCCTTCCTCTGCCCAGTTAGCTAACGGCTAATGGTTTCAAGACTATTCTAAGATTTTTGGTGGGTTTTAATGAAGTTTTGATAAAACAATTTAATTCCTAAATGGTGAATGTCACTATGTGACACTAAAACTCAACCATAAACCCTAAATTGTACCTTTAAGTCAGCTAATGCATTCCAAATTGAGAAACAATGGTTATGATGCATCTAATCACTGTGTAAATAATCATTTGTAGCCTTGTGAAGAGTTAGTGAGGATTTTGAGTGTTTTTGGTACTTGCCATTCAGAGGTAGAGATAGAGAGGCGGTCGGTGTTTTGATCATATCTTGGGCATTCGGAGGCGGAATTGGAAACCATAAGTGGCATTGGAACGCTGGTTCAGAGAGCTTTCTGGTTACAAAGGTCAGATTTGCGTGTGCAAGTTCAATATGACAGAATCACTGTGTAAACAAATTCTTCTTTTCATTCCTAATAAAAACGGTCACCCATCTTGAAAGCGGACCTGGAGACATAGTCCATCAAGGACGAACTCCGTCATCAATCTCGCTGTCTGGTATAACTATGTTTTTACAGTCTATTGCTTCCTTTCTTATGCATCTAATGATTTAAGTTCCGTTGCATATCCTTCTTCATTGCTTATGTATTCTCGCTTAACGCACCTTTGGTTTCATTCAATTCACTAATCGACACTAATAAATTCTACTTAAGTTTTAATATATGAGCGATCAGATCATATAATTTGGCATCAGAGTAGGTTACGATAGCAAGGTTAGCCAGTGAATGTTAACCAGGTCGAGGTCGCGACGTGGAGAAGGAACAGTTGAGGAAGGCGATCCTGAAATGGGAAAGAAAAGGACCGTTCATAAATCAACCATGTTAGGACCTGATGTAGGTGAAAAAACTGAAACTAAGATGAGTGAAGAACAATTTCAGCAGGCATTCTTGACTATGCAGTAGATGTTGGGATAATTGTACGTAGACAAGAAGGTAAGAAATTCAGCTTCTTCTTCAAAGACATCGAAGAAGGAAAAAGGTAAAGGCAAGGTTGATAAACCTCCTTCACCTCCATCATCTCCATCATCATCTTCTTCATCTTCTTCTTCCAGTTCAGAATCAGGAGAAGAAAAGAAGCCTCATAAAACTTCTCTTTTAAAACTTGACATAAAGTTTGAGTTTCCTGTTTATAATGGAGAAATGAGTCTTGAGAAATTGGATAATTGGATAAAGCAAATAGAAGTTTATTGTCGAATTCAAAATATTATTGATGATAAAACTAAAATCCAATTAGCTACCCTTAGGATGGGAGGTACAACCCTAATTTGGTGGGAAAGTCAAACCCAGTCAGATTTAAAGCATAAGGGTAAAGTAATTTCTTCATGGACTAAGTTTCTAAAAGCCCTTAGAAAGAAATTTTATCCTTTAAGGTATATGCAACAAACCGTAATTGATTGGAAGCACTTGCGACAAGGGAAAGGACAAAGTGTTCAGGATTTCACTCAAGAATTCCGAAAGATAGCACTTACATTTGGAATCTCAATGAAGTCAAAAGAAAATTTGTGAAAGTATATCATAGTATACATTCTTATTTACAACATACATTGTTAATGTTTAATCCCGATGACTTTGATCAAGTTTGTGTACAGGCTATTCATGTTGAATTAGGAGGTAGACCTTTCAAGTTTACATCAAAAACTTCCAAGCGGGTGGAAAACAAAGACTCAAAGGATAGCAAGAGGAAGGGTTTTAACAAGGGAAAGAAATCGGTAACAGTTTAGAAAGACAGTGATCGACCTACATGCACACATTGTCAGAGAGTTGGCCATGACCAAGCTAGATGTTGGAAGCTTCATCCAGAACTCAGACCTCGGAAGTGTTAGAAGAAGAAGGGTGAAAAGAAAGCTATTATAGTTGTCCAACATGATCTTGGTTCAGATTGAGGAGATGAATCAAAGGTAACTGCCATGGTGTCAACAGGTAAAAGATATGATGTAGCCTCTAGTTCTAATGCTACTACTACCTCTTCAAACATAAGTCCTCCAAATGAGTATAAAAGAGTTGAACTCTTCCATATAAGGATTATCTCTAAGCATAAATGTTAAGTTATGGTATGTTCTATGCTAGAGCAATTTATTTAACTTTTCACAGTTAGCAATCACATCAACATTACGATAAACTGCAGATAGAACATAAATATAAAACACAGAAGACAAGCCAAGATAAGAGGACACAGGATGTGGCGCGAGCCTGGGAAAAACCCCACAATGTGTGGGGAAACCCTTTGATCAAATCTTCTTTTATCTTCAAAGTTCAGCAGAGAAAGAGAGAGAGAGAGTACATTTACAACAGAAGTCAATACTTTGACTTATCTAGATCTAGCATAGATCATTTCGTATAATGATGAGATCAGTTGAAGACATTCTGCTTCAACTGATTCTCAAGGTGACTCCTTCACCTATCATCATGCTGCATCTTGTCCATTTGCTGCACCTTACTGTGTAGTTCCATCATGCACACCATGCATCATCACGCTCTTCATGATCTCATATATCACACAACCCATACATCATGCTGCTACCCATGACCGCGTTATATATGTGCCCATATCACACATAATGTTACTGGTCATGACGATGTTATATATGTGCCCATATCACACATAATGCTCCTGCTCATGACAGTGTTATATATGTGCCCAGATCACCAATAATGTTGTTGCCCATGACGGTGTTATATGTGTGCCCAGATTACACATAATGATAATGTCCTTATCTCTATGCAACCAAAGTTTATATACATAGAAAATATCATTGCTGTTCATTATATTAGGCATGCATATGATTCATAATGAACAATGTATTTGTATCTTTATGAACAATGTATATAATCCATAATGACTTCGTTCCATAATATATATGACTCATATATATATTATTCATCACAAACCTGACTGCGTTCATAATGAATATGACCCGTATATCATTGCATTCCATTCATTATCAATATAACTGCGTCTTGTGATATCTTTGTTATGATAGCTCTGTAGTACATAGCGTTGAGGTTGTTACAGGACCTTTCGAGGGCATCATCTACAGGTGTGCCAAGAGATATATTTAGACTGTGTCCTCAACACATTTCCTAGAATCTTGCTGTTTCATCAATACGTATACCCAAGTTACGCTTTGACTGCGGCTACAGAGCGGATACCCGAGTTTGGTTTTCCCTAATCATACCTTACGCTTTAACTGTAGGCATAATGCAGATCCATAATGACTGTGGCTTCATTGCTAGCCTTATGTGACTGCGGTTGTTCCTTTTATGAAAACGGAATATCAGTCTTCCTGAACAACGTGAATATGACTCTCATGCCCAATGTATGCATTTCCAATACGGCGTTATTACAACGTTAGGTTAATGCCATGACTACGTGCATTTTTATGGTCGCTTCAGCAATCCCTTGACTACAACATTTTCTTCTACAGTTTCATGCCTGGACGGTGGCTTCATGCCTTGACTTAATTCGTAGATCACTGGATCTCATACGTTTCCATGCCTTGCGTATAGGGTGTCTATTTACTGCGGATAGGGTATCTCCATTTTCCTGCGCATTCATGACCCAACGTATTTATGACCTGTTTATAAATGTCATGATCAACATAACTGTAAGGTATTTTCATGACAGCGTGTAGATGTCTCTTCATAAACATCGTATCTGCGTTTTCCATGTTCATACATATAGTCACATATATATCCCTTGAATGTTGTGCATATATATATAGATTTCCATGCTGTGCCATTTCAACGTATATATATCTTCATGAATTAGGGTATTATGTTGACTGTGTCTGCACCTAGGGCATTCTTCATTAGTGTATCTCCTTCACCAAAAACCCAAGACGTGGAGAGGAGATCACATGAAGAATGTGTGTGCTAATGACTCCAAATCCTCTCTTATTTATACTAAAGGCGGATGATTGAATAGACATGACGTTTGGGCTTCTAGAGCCTACATAAGAGCTGGTCGGCTTGATAATAATTACATAAACAAAATAAATTCATATCTCCATAAATACTTATCGGAATCGGATGATCTTTGGATCAATCCTACACCTCTCGACGAGAGGGATCCAATAAAAATATCAGCTGCCATAAATAAGCTCACCCACATGGAGTTTGGCCCTAGTTTCCAATTTAACAATAAAAAAATAGACACATTATTTGATAGCGGGTCACAAGCTAATCTAATATTTGGAAATCTAGTAAAGAAAATGGGTTTGGAAACTTATGATCATCCAACACCATACCCATTAGGATGGCTTACTAAGGATACATAGTTGAAAGTAACTAAGCAATGCCACTTAAAGTTTTCCATTGAAAATCATTTTATTGATGAAGTAGATCTAGATGTGGTTTCGACTGATATATGTGGGGTTGTGCTAGGGAGTCCTTACCTTTATGACCGTGATGCAGTATTTTAACGAAAGGAACATGAGTATATCTCAAATAAGGATGGAATTGAATTTATTATTAGAGCACATAAAACTAAAACTCATCTGGTTTTAGTTACTGCAAATCAAATGAAGCGGTTGATTAGTTCCAGTAAGAAATATGTTCTCTTAATGATCAAAGAAAAACTTAAGGATTTTAAAGATGCTTTTTCAAATTGTGAAATTCCATTTAAAGATAGTTTGGTTGAAATAGTATAATCTTTTTCAAGTCTTTTTGAAGATCCCAAACATCTTCATCCTAAGAGAGAAATACAACATGAGATTCAGTTATTTGTCAGATGCTACTCTTCCGAATGTTGGAATGTATTGTATGTCGGTCATAGAGAATGAGGAAATCAAGAAGCAAATCCAAGACTTGTTAGACAAAGGTTTTATCCAGCCAAGTTCTTCTCCATGTGGTTCACCCATTATCTTAGTACCAAAGGAAGATGGTACATAGAGAATATGTGTTGATTTTAGGGCCTTAAATAAAATTACCATTAAGAATAGGTATCCTCTTCCAAGAATAGATGATTTGCTTGATCAACTAACATGCTATTTATTTCACTAAGTTAGATCTAAGAAGTGGATATCATCAGATATGTATTGCAAAGAATGATATCTGGAAGACTGCATTTAAAACTAGACAAGGATTATTCGAATGGTTAGTAATGCCTTTTGGTTTGACTAATGCACCAACAACTTTTATATGGGTAACAAATGATGTGCTCCATCCATATCTTGACAAACTTGTTATAATCTACTTAGATGACATTCTCATATTTAGTAAAAGAAAAGAAGAACATGTTAGACATGTGAAGCAGGGATTAGAAGTGTTACAGAAGGAACAATTGTATCTAAAACTTGCCAAATGTGAGTCTGGAAGGACTTCACTAAATTATCTTGGTTACATAGTTGGAGGAGGTAATCTAAAAGTAGATCCAGCTAAAATTGAAGCAATTGTTAAGTGGCCAAGACCACAAAATGTAACTAAAGTTCAAAGTTTCTTAGGTGCAGTTTGGTATTGGAGAAAATTTATTTCTCAATTTTCTTTAATTACAACGCCACTACATGCTTTAATAGGGTCTAAAGTTACTTTTCAGTGGGGAGGAAAGCAACAAAAATATTTCGATAATCTTAAGCAAAATCTAGTCACAACTCCAATCTTAGCTTTGCCTGACTTACAACAACCATTTGAGATAGAGACCGATGCTAGTGGTTATGCCATGGGTGTAGTTTTATTACAGAAACAAAAACCTATTTGTTTTCATTCGGAGACTTTTTCCAAAGCAATGATAAATTATCCAACTTATGACAAAGAATTGTTTGTATTGGTAGAAAGTGTTGAAAAATGGAAACATTACTTAATGGGAAAAGAAATTGTGATTCATACAAACAATCAGCCACTTCAGTACCTTTAGCCACAGACTAAATTGCAACAAACTCGCCATTATAGGTGGATGGGATTTCTTCAACAGTTTCATTTAGTCATCAAGTATAAGAAGGGAACAATGAATAAAGTAGCTGATATGTTGTCAAGACCATCTTTGAATGCTTTAATAGTACTACAAAATAGTTCTTTAAAGCATGAAAGTTATTTAGAACAATATGCTACAAATGCTGATTTCAAAGATGTTTATGAATCACTGACTCAGGGTACTCAGATTGAATAAATCAATTATCATGTTCATGACAGGTTGCTATATCATCTAGGTAAGTTGTGCATACCATAGACAAAAAGGGCACATGTCATACAAGAAGCTCATTCTTCTCGTATATCAGGACATTTTGGTGTAAGTAAGACAATGGCGCAAATACAGAGGTATTATTACTGGCCCCAAATGTATGAAACAATTGTTAAATACATCAAGGGATGTATAATGTATTCCATAAGAAAGCCAAGCAATCAAAAGATTGGATTGTATATGCCACTTTTGGTTCCTTTACGACGATGGGACAATATTTCCATGGATTTCGTAGGAGGATTACCAATGTCCAGGAAAGGACATGATTATATGTATGTTGTGGTGGATCGATTCAGCGCAATGTGCAACTGCATTCTAATTTCATGCAAAAAGCAAGTTACTGCTAAGCAGACTGCACAAATGTTCTTTGAACATGTATGGGTTCATTTTGGGTTACCTACTTCTATTATTTATGATCGAGATACTTGTTTTGTAGGAGAATTTTGGTCCACTTTGTGGAGACTCATGGACACAAAACTGAAGAAGAGAACAACTTTTCATCCGCAGACAGATGGACAAACAAAAGTGGTTAACAGAACCGTGATACAAATCCTTCGAGGTTATTGTAGCAAACATCCCAAGCTGTGGGATGAATCATTGTCTTATGTGCAACATGCTTATTAGAGAGCCCTGCATTCTTCGATTAATAAGTCACCATTTGAGACATGTTTTGGGTATCTACCTAAATCATCGATGGATTTCATGTTCGGTGAAGATGAGGAAGTAGATGGACATAGAGAAGCCAACAGGGTGCTCAAGTTCCTTGAACAGATACAACAAATAGATGAAGCAGTTCGAGAACAATTAGAGAAGAGTTAGGCCAAGTACAAACGTCGCCCTGACAAGCATCGAGTCGATCATCATTTTTAGGTCGGAGATCAAGTATGGTTGTATATCAGCAAGGAAAGATTGAAAGGAGAAGATAAAAAACTGAAACCCATCAGGGATGGACCTTTTAGGATTATTGAGAAGATTATTAATAATGATTTTCAACTAGATTTACCTTCTTATATGTGTATTTACTCAGTTGTTAATGTGGAAAATCTGAATTTGTATGAACCTTCGATGATCCTGGATCCAGAGGAGGATACTTAGATTCCTACTATTGATGATCTAGCACCTGAGTATATGACAGAATTGCAGGAAGATACTATCTTGGATAGAAGAACTCGCTCTTCAAAGAGAGGCGATGTTGAGTACCTTCAAGTGGGATTCAAAGGTACAAATCCGATCAAGGAAAAGTGGATTGAGATCGGGAGAGTGAGGGAGCTCTATCCTCACCTAGTCTTTGCCTAGAATCCAACTTTTGTGGTCCAAAAGCTTTCAAGTGGAGAGGAATGATCTAGGAGGATTCCATTGATTCAATTGTACAAGTGTTCAGTGTCGTCGTCACTTCAGTTCAGCTTTGACAGTACGACAATGTTGGTTATGGATCAGGTTGTTCAGGTAATGTTTATGGTTTCATGGAATTTAGTTAAGATGGGTCAGTGCCTGGTTGTCAACATAAGTTCATCGACAGATCCCCAGGTTTTGGTAGACGACATGTGTTTTGGGCATTTGTATTTGCAGGATCGGTGTCGACATGGGTGTCGTTAATGTCAAGGTTCGATATGGTTCGCCTTCTTAAGGTGTCATCGTAGATGCTCTTGTGTCTACGATGTGTTTTGATTTTGTCACATGTGACAAATGTGTTATAAAAAAAACCCTAATCCTAAAAAACTAGACCGTAATCCTAATGCCCTAGACCTATGCCTAAGTCCTATCCACCATATTGCAATACAAACAAAACCATGTATTAATCATTAAACCTAAAACTCTAAATGACCTAGTCCTAAGCTCATCACAACAACCCTCGACATATGTATTAACATATAAAACATTGCAAATTAAAAGAAACACAGTCAGAAGACCGCACAGTCATCTAATCGCGTCAGAAACATGTGACCACGTATGGTTAAGCCGCGAGTTATCCAAAACCAATGGAGGACAGTCACCGTAACCATAGCCTAGAATGTGTCATGTGAACAGTTTACGCCGCGGGTTGTAAGTGAATGAAGATAGCCACAGTCTAACCTTCAGCTGGAAACTGCGTCGGAACCACGAGAGGACAGGCCATGTGAACAGGTGGAGGTCGTTACCATGGCAGTCGGGGTCAGTTCACTGTGATAGAGAATGTGCAGTTAGTCAGCGGAGCCACTAGAGCGTTAACCGTGGCATTACCTGCGTGCTCACGTGCATTGTCTCCTTCCTCTGCCTAGTTAGTTAACGGCTAACGGTTTCAAGACTATTCTAAGGTTTTCTAAGGGTTTTAACGAAGTTTTGATAAAACAAATTAATTCCGAAATGGTGAATGTCACTATGTGACACTAAAACTCAACCATAAACCCTAAATTGTACCTTCAAGTCAGCTAGTGTATTCCAAATTGAGCAACAATGGTTATGATTCATCTAATCACTGTATAAATAAGAATTTGCAGCCTTGTGAAGAGTTAGTGAGGATTTTGAGTGTTTTTGGTACTTGTCATTCAGAGGCTGAGACAGAGAGGTGCTTAGTGTTTTGATCATATCTTGGGCATACCTGTATGGATTCATTATTTAATAACATCAAGTCCTACCAAGGGACATGATGGACAACGCATCAGAATTCGAGAAATTAAGATTATCTAGAGAGAAAATGATACTTAAATATAGCTCTTGGATACATCATAAATATCTCTAGAATATCTATAATGATGGACTCACTTGGTAGCCCAAAAAGTTGGGTTCATAAAACTCTATAACAAGTCATTCCTCCCCTATTTAAAACTATCCTCACCTGTATGGATTCATTATTTAATAACATCAAGTCCTACCATGGAAGGGACATGATGGACAATGCATCAGAATTCGAGGAATTAAGATTATCCAGAGTGAAAATGATACTTAAATATAGCTCTTGGATACATCATAAATATCTCTAGAATATCTATTGTCGCATCCCCTGATGATGTACTCACTTGGTAGTCTGAAACGTTGGGTTCATAAAAATCTATAACAGGTCATTCCTCCCCTATTTAAAACTATCCTCACCTGTATGGATTCATTATTTAATAACATCAAGTCCTACTATGGAAGGGACATGATGGACAACACATCAAAATTCGAGAAATTAAGATTATCCAGAGCGAAAATGATACTTAAATATAGCTCTTGGATACATCATAAATATCTCTAGAATATCTATTGTCGCATCCCCTGATGATGGGCTCACTTGGTAGTCCGAAACGTTGGGTTCATAAAACTCTATAATAGGTCATTCCTCCCCTAGATTATCCAGAGCGAAAATGAGACTTAAATATATCTCATGGATACATCATAAATATCTCTAGAATATCTATTGTTGCATCCCTTGATGATGGACTCACTTGGTAGTCCAAAACGTTGGGTTCATAAAACTCTATAACAGGTCATTCCTCCCCTATTTAAAACTATCCTCGCCTGTATGGATTCATTATTTAATAACATCAAGTCATACCATGGAAGGGACATGATGGACAATGCATCAGAATTTGAGAAATTAAGATTATCCAGAGCGAAAATGATACTTAAATATAGCTCTTGGATACATTATAAATATCTCTAGAATATCTATTGTCCATCCCTTGATGATGGACTCACTTGGTAGTCTGAAACATTGGGTTCATAAAACTCTATAACAGGGCATTCCTCCCCTATTTAAAACTATACTCACATGTATGGATTCATTATTTAATAACATAAAGTCTTACGATGGAAGGGACATGATGGACAGTGCATCAAAATTCGAGAAATTAAGATTATCCAGAGCGAAAATGATACTTAAATATAGCTCTGGGATACATCATAAATATCTCTAGAATATCTATTGTCGCATCCCCTGATGATGGACTCACTTGGTAGTCCGAAACGTTGGGTTCACAAAACTCTATAACAAGTTATTCCTCCCCTATTTAAAACTATCCTCACCTGTATGGATTCATTATGAAAAACTAGTTTTTAATTATTTTAATAATTAATTCTTAACAATTAATTTATAACTAAATCTTAACTTTAATTAATTTAAAAAAGTGATTAACTAATTTTCTAATATTTATAACTATAATCCTCTAATATATAATTATTAAATTAACTATTTTTCTAATATATTTAATTATATATATTTGTTAGGATAATTAGTTGCTCTTTAATTATTTTAAAAACTAATTGTTATATATTTTATTATTATATATTAAAAATAATTATAATAGAAATAATATAATTAAAAACCATTTGTTCTTTATTTATTTATTTAATTATATATATTAAAAATAATAGAAATATTAATAATTTTATAATTAATTCCTAACAATTAATTTATAACTCAATCTTACTTTAATTAATAACTAATTAACTAATTATCTAACGGCTAATTCCAAACGGTTATCTCTAGACCCTGATGTATCCTTGCTATTTATTCCTTAGGATCGACTGCTTTTTTTACCTTTGTCCTGCGGATGAACCACATTAGTTGGTTCGAAACGTCAACCAAATCCCAATGATGTGATTAATTTGAAAGACATTATTATTCATATCCATTCATATCGTCAGCCTTTAGTATCATGCCTTGTTTGACCCACACTATTACAGTGTGTTTGCACCTTATATTGATTCCCCAAATCAGAATGTCGGGCAGTTGACACTTGTTTCCTGTTGACTTCAACACTCATATTCTGGGACCGAGGTAGTACCTTGGATACTCCTCCCTTGAAGGGATATCCTTGGGTAGTACAATGGGAATCAGTATTTCCCACTGATTTCATTGGTCCCTCTGACATTTGACACCAACACAAGTGTTCATGTCAAGGTGGTACCGTACTTAATGATCGTTGCAGTTATTTCATTTAGTCCAAGACCCCTGCATCACTAAGCATCTCATTCAGTAGTGCTTACATCATGATACAGGGGAGGTACCCAAATTTGGAGACCCATGAATACATCAACACCTCATTCAACAATGCTTCACCTTTCTTATGCATGGGGGAACCAGATTGTTTATTTTAGGATTAACATTTTCTTTGCATAAGTCAATCACTTCATTAGCCCATTATTAATTTCATTATTCCATTACGAATCATATTATCCATTGACTGAAAGAACATCCAATGAAAATGCAAAAGACAAGCCAAGGCAAGAGAACACAAGGATTGGCTCAAGCCAGGGAAAAGCCTCAATGTGGGGAAAACCCTTGAACAATTCTTCTTATTATTAAAATCAAATGATCAGCAAAGAGAAGGAGTGCAATGAATGACGATTTGAACCATTGTTCAATGCCAAGCAGGCAACCTAATCAAGTATGCAATTCTGTCCTCAAGTAGCAACAATCAAATGCTAACCAGAGAGTAGCTTAAGCGACGAAAAAATGATGTCCTAAGGGAACTCAGTCCTTGATCATGCAGCCTTCTTTGTTGAGAGGAATGTGTTGAAGAATCTAGGGCAAAGTAGTGTGAAGTGATTCTTCGTTACTTGATAACAATTTGTGATGCACTTTTATAATTTATCGTATTTTTCTTATTAGTGTGTGTGTTTCATCAAACTGCTACCAAAACAAAATAAAAAGAACACAAAGTTTGGCTCTCTGCCAGGGACAAAACCTCTCCACTCTTGAGAGCAAAACCCTTTGTAAGTTTTCTCTTATTGAAGCTTCTTATTTGAAACACTGCCAAACCCTAGACCCTTGACTAGGATATCCTCCAAGCACAAGTCAAACCCTTCCTCTTTCTGCATTATAACTTCCGGCACATGGACTTTGTCTTTTGACACTTTGTACTTCTTCTGGTACTTTGTTCTTCCTTCTATAGTAAGTAGGTATTCTAGGAGAGATACTTTTACTTAGTGATATCCTTCACCTAAGGGTACTCACTCTTTCTTTAGATCATCCGAGTTACTTTTTAGGTATGATAGTAGGCTGAGTGTGATAGTAATGCAGCCCTAATCTTTGCACAGGTGAGTGTACTTGCTGTAGATATTGGGGTCCTTTTAACTTCGCTTGAGGTCCTTCTCTCTTCACTTGGAAAGGAGGCCTAGTAAGCCTAGTTTGAAGCCCAAACAATGATAGATGTAAGACTGTTATATTACTGTTGTTGTAACCGTAAAGATGGCTCTGTTTCTCGCACGTGGGACTATTTTTCACCCTAAAAATAGTCCCTTTGACTTCGGCTTTAACTTCTTCTCCTTCGATGCACTAGAGTCTCCTCAAACTTTTCTTCTCTTCACCTTTTCTTGGTTATCCTTCTTCGCTAATTTCAGAGCTTGATGATGCTTTATATAAGGAGTGGACAAACTCTATAAATAGAAGTTTGTCCCTCCTCTTTAGGCCGACTTGACTGTCCTTTAGGCCGACATGATAATTTCATCATAATTCATCTTTTATTCGTTATGTAGTTGCTTGGAGACTTCGTTGATGCTAAGAGAGGATTTGACTTGCATTGGAGGTGTTCTCATGACCTTGTATGTTTACATACATGATGTAACATGCCCTCAAAGGGTCTCATTATAATTACATTTTGACTTTGACTCTCTAGAAGCACTTCAAAATGTGCTTGACCTAGTTTCAATGAGCAAGAAACTCATTGACAAATAATATAAAATTAATTTTTCTTTTCTTGAATAAGTACAATTATCAAAATTACATTTATGAAGACCGAACCTAGTTACATTTCCTTCAACACTCCCTCTTAAATAGGGAGGTATTCATACAACATTACAAGGTGTTTGGAAATTTTCAATCTTGAAGAATTCACATAAGAGAAACCGGATTAGCACTCCTTCTGTTATAACATCATATTCATCAGCATTGTCATAGTGCAAGGCCTTGACTAACAACTCCATCTCTTTACAAGACCATGAGCTACAATGATGACGAGACCAATGATTTATAGACACCTTCACCATTGTCTCTTAAGGTACATACTCACCCGGGTGTTCATCGAGTATGACCTAGGACTATTCTTACCTTGGGTTCCCAGCCCTCAAGAATATCAGTCCTCTTGCCTACTCTTGTCTTGGATGCCCTACACATCCTCAAAGAGTATTAGATGCTAGATGATTACCTAATCCTCCCGTTCTTTCTTCCTAAGTGAAGACAAGAATGTTGTGTCTATCTTGTGTCTATATCTCCATTCATGGCCTTCGTCTAGACTTATGGCTATTAAGCTTGGTCTAGTGCATGACCCATGAAATGGAAAACACAATTTTCACTCTTTTGTAATCAGGGGTGATCCAAAAACTCCCTCTTGATCAGGGACCTATCACAACTCCCTCTTAATTGGAGACTCTTTCCTTCGTCAATAGCTTCTTCTTTGTGGGTCCTTCAGCTGCTTGATCTCCTTCCTTTCTTGATGTCATGAAGTCGTTGATCACACTTCTTCTATGTAGGGCATCATCCATCGATCACTTTCCTTCTTGGTTTGTCATGTTATTGCTTCGTGGAAAGTGACTATCAAGTTTTTCTTGTCATCTTGGCTACTCTTTTGTCATCATGCTTCGAAATACTCTTCTCATGGATGCTTCATAGTACTTACTTGATTACATGTTTTTGACCTAGTAGCCCATCATGGCTTTATCCTAATATTGCTTCAACTTTGCTTTTCCTTTTGTTGGATGGCTTCTTCATCACGACATCTTTATAGAGTAGAATCAATTATTTGCACCTTTATATCTCCAAGGTCTTCATAGGTATCAAGGGTCATTTCTTTCTTTATCAGGGTTGTCCTGCCTTCCTTCGGGAGATATTTTCAAGGCCTTTTGTCAGATAGTGATTCTTGGTGGTCATGATATTCTTCACATGCTTGATATATTTCTTCATTTTCTTCTCCTCAAATAGAGAGGTCAACCATCTAATGCTTCTTGTGAGAGCATTCCTTCATTTCTTGCTTTCTAAACTTGTCAACATTTCTTCTTGCTTCTTAGTTAGCAATCTTTTGCTTCTTATGTGAGCATATTCTTTTGTTGACCTTCATCATATTGTAGTGCATGCCTTCAAGCATTTCCTTGGTGAAAGAGATTCTTTCATGCTTGATCATGTTATAGAACTATACCCATGACTTAATAACATACAAATGATAACACGACTTAAACTTTGATGCATACATACCTCATCTTGATTCTCCTTTGATCATCCTTTGGTGTGGCCCTTCTTGCTTCATCTTAGCTTGCTTGCATATCATCCTTTTCTTGAGTCCCATGAATGGGATTTCAAATGAGAAATCTACCTTGGTTCATGAACCTTCTTTTGAATATTCCATCATAGGATCTTAAAGATCCTTGCCTTGCAAATGTTTCTCTTCCTTTGATGATGCAGGTCTCCTAAGATACTTAATCATGATCAAATTTCTCTTTTATCATGGATGAGGTTCTATACTAGGTATGCTCCTTCTATATGAATATCTTGAGCTATATCTACGACTCTCCTATATTCTAGAAGATATTTCTACCCATGCATTTTTATTCTCATAAATGCTGCATCTACGTGAGTATATCAAACTCTATGTACATCATGCTGCTAGATTCTAGAGGATGCTTCTAGCCATGAAATTTTAATTTATTCCTACATGCTCCGATCCTACTCAAACATTTCAAATATGTCTAGAAGTAAAGAGTTTGACCTAGTCATAGTAGAGATCCGGAGGATCTTCCTTCTTTTGCTTCATTCCTTCTTCTTTCATCTCTTGAGTTATGTGAGCTTCTTCCCTCTTCCTTTTGTTGTTGTTGTCCTTCTTAAGCTTAGGACAATTCATTTTGTAATGTCCATATTCTTGGCATCCAAAGAATTGGATCTTGGACATTTCTTTGTTCTTTGTTCTTTGTGGACCAAACTTGCCAAATTTACCCTTTCTTTTGGCCATGGAAGCAAATGGTTGCTCCTTTGATCACACATCTTCTTTTGCCTTGAGTTTCGTTTCCTTTGTCCTGCATAGAGACCACATTTCACTGAGAGTGGTTGCTTCCTTCTTGGCATATATGCTTGATGTGAAGTTTCCCCACTCAGGTAGAGCATTGAGTACTACAATTATCATCTCTCTGTCAGACATGACTTCCCAAAGCTCTTGAAGTTGATCTCTCATTTCAGAGATTTTCGTGAAGTAGGGAGCTATTCCTTCCTCTGTTATCTTCATCTTGTATAATTCATTCCTCGGAGATACCACTTCTCCGGTTGTGGATATCGAGAATAACTCTGCTAGCTTATGATAAATTTCTTTCGATGTCTCAAACTTGGAGACATAAGGAATGAGAGAGTCTTTGATTGATTCAATCAGAATCCTTTGAGCTCTTGTCTCATCCTTGTTGTACTTGGCTAAGGCTTGAGTCTGTTCCTTAGCAGGGATAGTGACATTCCCTTTGACATGCTCTAAGAGTTAATTCTCCTTGAGAAGTAGATCAGTCCTCTTCTTCCATGCAAGAAAGTTATTGGTCCTTAGCAATTTTTTTCTTTCCTTGCAAAAAGACATTGATGTATATTCAGAAGGGGACATATACTTACTTGATAGATTTTGTGATGTGATGCTTCCTTCTTGAAGGCCTGATGTAGGTCCTGCTTCAATCTGCTCTTCTTTGTAGGTGCCTTTATGTAAGACTCTTTTTCTAGCTTTGTAGACCTTCTTGATGAGTAACAAATTGTATACCCTTCTTGACCTTGAAGTGATTGAGACTTCTAGGTTTGATGCTTCAACCTTGTTGATGCTTCTTCTTGATGAGTGTTCTTGAGTTTCCCTATCCTTGATGAGTCACCTTCGCTCTGATACCATGTTGAAGAATCTAGGGCAAAGTAGTGTAAAGTGATTCTTCTTTACTTGATAACAATTTGTGATGCACTTTTATAAATTATATTCTACTTATTAGTGTGTGTGTTTCATCAAACTGCTACCAAAACAAAATAACAAGAACACAAATTTTGGCTCTCTGCCAGGGACAAAACCTCTCCACTCTTGAGAGAAAAACCCTTTGTAAGTTTTTTGTTATTGAAGCTTCTTATTTGAACAACTTCCAAACCCTAGACCATTGACTAGGATATCCTCCAAGCACAAGTCAAATCCTTCCTCTTTCTGCACTATAACTTCCGGGACATTGACCTTTGTCTTTCGACACTTTGTCCTTCTTCTGGTACTTCGTTCTTCCTTCTATAGTAAGTAGGTATTCCAGGAGAGATACTTTTACTTAGTGATATCCTTCACCTAAGGATACTCACTCTTTCTCTAGATCATCCAAGTTCCTTTTGAGGTATGATAGTAGGCTGAGTGTGACAGAACTACAACCCTAATCTTCGCACATGTGAGGGTACTTGCTGTAGATATAGGGTTCCTTATAACTTCACTTGAGGTCCTTCTCTCTTCGCTTGGATAGGAGGCCTAGTAAGCCTAGTTTGAAGACCAAACAATGATAGATGTAAGATTGTTATATTACTGCTGTTGTAACCGCAGAGATGGCTCTATTTCTCGCACGTGTGACTATTTTTCACCCTACAAACAGTCCCTTTGACTTCGGCTTTGACTTCTTCTCCTTTGCTTCACTAGAGGCTCCTCAAACTTGTCTTCTCTTCACCTTTTATCGGTTATCCTTCTTCGCTAATTTCAGAGCTTGATGATGCATTGTATGAGGAGTGGACATCCTCTATAAATAGAGGTCTGTCCCTCCTCTTTAGGCCAACATGATAATTTCATCATAATTCATCTTTTATTCATTATGCAACTACTTGGAGACTTCATTGATGCTAGGAGAGGATTTGAATTTCCTTGGAGGTTGTTCCCATGACCTTGTATGTTGACATACATGATGTAACATGCCGTCAAAGGCTATCAACATAATTACATTTTGAATTTGACTCTCTAGAAGCACTTCAAAATGTGCTTGACCTATTTTCAATGAGCAAGAAACTCATTGACAAATAATTTCTCTTTCCTTGAATAAGTACAAATATCAAAATTACACTTAAGAAGACCGAACCTAGTTACATTTCCTTCAACAGAATGAGCTTAAGATAGTCCAAGAATGGACAATCAAAAGACTGTTGTCTAATTTCTATAATGTAGGGCTTGAGTCTTCAGTCCTGTAGTAGCATTAGACTACTTCACATACAAACTTTATTCCCTTTGAATTGACTGCGACCTACCTTCCTTAACTGTGACTGAGATGGTGGATCTGACCCTTTCAACCCTTCCACAAGTGCCTTCAACATGCTGAAGTAGAAACCCTTCCTCGAACCCAAATTGAGATATATATGATATGAAGAAAACCACATAAATACTTCTTCTTTGAATTGTGGTATGAAATGGAAGGGCATTCGCAACCTTAAAATTCCTCCAAACAGTTCTTCGAGCTTCCTGGCTAGCTAAGACAAACCTTAGACAATTGCGGCCCTTTCTTAAATAGAAGACTGTACCCAAACAAAGAGAAACTGCAACTCTTTTCCCTTGAACGACCTAACCTCAGATTCATACTTTATGTCAGAAGAATTATGCTCCTCGTTGATGATAAAATGATGTTGGAAGCACCTTTATATATAATAGTCATTGGGGTTGAGAGGACGTGGCTATTGGGCTTGATGAGCCGACATAAGGTGAGGCCAACCTTGTTAATTTGCTTATGAGAGAACAAAAATCCATAATCACACTTTCGCTTGTCCAAATGAGACAATCTTTATATCAATTTTGGTCCTCCCGAAGAGAGGAATTTAATGCTACAATAATATTCCCCGTAGGATATTTCCAAAGTGGAATCTAGGCCTAGTTTCCAATTTTAACACTCCCTCTCAATTAGGGAGAATTCCACCTACCAATCCATCCATCATTATGCCATCCAAAAAATATGAACCATCTCTGTATCTCATCTTTGCTTTGCTGAAAAATGATGTAATAATGAAGAAGAATTGATCAAGAGTGAGTCACAAGACCTTACCACTCTCCATTGACAAAAGTCAGTCTAGAGGTAAAACATCAATCAGAATTGATCCCAGATCAAGTTGAGAAACACCATGCATCCTACCCATAGGGAGTACGACAGTACCTGATGCATCCATCAGTAGTGCTATGGTCCCTAACCACTTTTCCCAACTCATTGGCCAGAGGAGAGTTACTTCCCATCTATCCCAGACTACATGGGTAGGATGATAACATTCAATTCCTTTGAAGATGGTGGTAGTATTAAAGTTCACTAAAATTTTTGGATGGTGATTATAGAATGAGAATTTTGGATGGTACATAATGAGATTTTTTTTTTAATGGTGGCATTTTTGAAGACCTAAAATTAGTTGAGATTTTTTCTGGATATATATTATATGGTTTATGCATTGAAAACATCATATAATATATTTGTGAGTGGAAGAATATATGCTACATTAAAAGTATTAATATCGTGCATTTTTGCCACCTAAATAGAAGATATCAAGAAAATTTGTGTTTGTTTTGGAAATCAAAAGCAGATAATTTTTTTTTCTTTGGGAATGTATTCACTAATATCTATAGTTGGAGTATTTATCTCTGGGAAAGAAAACTATCCAAAATAGTCAAGGAAGATTAAACACACTCTCATTTTCAATGAGTGGTGGAAAGGAGTTTGTGTAGGAGAAGGAGATAATGAACCTGCAAAGCCCACCTCAGATAAGAAGACCACCATTTGGGAAAACAAAAATAGCAAGGCCTATGCCTTGATTGCAACATCTTTAAATGAAGAGGTGATTCGCCATATTTCACCATTTTCAAATGATTTTGAAGCCTTACATAAGTTGAAGGAACTCTATGGCTCACACTCTAAACTTGAAGTTGTCTAATTGATGATTAAATTGTTCAGTTTTGAATTGAAAAATGATGATCCTCTTGATTTAGCATCAGAAGTAAGATCTATTATGCATGATATCAAAGCCATTGATTTTTAACTAGACATTCCTCTTATAGCTTTTGTCAAGGAAATTTATCCCACTTATTCAAATTATCGTGAGTCATTGCAAGCAAATGGAAACCTCAAAGAGATTACCTTTGACTCCCTTGTGAAGAAATTTGTTGAGAGAGAGAAATATTTTGGGAAGAAGACAACTCCTCAGTCTTCTAAAGAAGTTGTGTGTCTTGCACATAAAGAGAAGAATCATGCCCAATATTCTTCTAAAGGAATAGGTGGTCGAAGAGGAAGAGGAACAATAAATTTCATAGGCAGGGGGGCCATACACTCTCAAGGAGAAAAGTTTTATCTTCATTACATACGTTCCAATAGAGATGGACATGATGCATCTACATGTAATTGGCCTTGGGACATAATTGAGCAGGAAAGAAATCAAGCCAAAGGTAAAACCAATGACAAAGAGAAAGGTAAATCCCCTAAATCTTCTCACTATGTTGTGGCACATTGTAATATTGGAGTAACTAAAGACTTGTTTAATTCTTCACTTGCTTCTTGGAAAAATGATTAGTTGCTTGATTCAGGAGCAACTTGCCACATGAATTTTAGAAGAGTTTTTTTTAAGAATTTAATGAAAATTTTGATGGAGCAGTATACTTTACAGACAAATCAAAACTCAAGCCATCAGGGCTTAGCACAATCATGCTCAAATTTCTTGGTCTTCCAGAATTTCTTTTGCATGATGTTTTATATCTCCCATAGCTGAGGAGAAACTTTTTGTCCTGGGTTCACATCTGCCAGCAAGGACACTCGATTCATATGTTTGATGGCAAGTTTGAGGTCAGAAAAGCATCAGATCACTCACTTGTCATGATGAGGATAGAAGAATAAAGAATTCTGAAGCTACAAGGTACCTCTGCTCATGCACAAAATTTCTCATACAGTTCCCATTATGATGAAGGTACATTTCCATCAAGTCTTTTATGGCATGCTAGATTTGGACACTTGAACTATGCCAAACTTCACTTGTTGAAGAAAATTGTTGTTACTAGTTTGCCTACAATTCCTAGGAAACTTAACTAATGTGATGCTTGTATTCTAGGAAAGCATAACAAACAATGTTTTCATGATTCACATTCCAGAGCACATAGAAAACTTGAACTCATTCATTCATATTTATGTGGTCCAATTCCTGTTCCTTCTGAAAATGGAAATAAATATATGATTACATTTATTGATGACTACACCAGAATGTGTTGGTTTTATTTATTGAATAACAAATATGATGCTTTTCAAACATTCAAGAACTTTCATACATCGATTGAAAATGAAGCACAATCTCATATTCGATCTATTTTCACTGATAATGGAAAAGAATACACTTCAAATGAATTTGAAAACTATCTTCGTGAGCATGGGATCAAACATCAAACAACTATGCCTTATAATCCCCAACAAAATAAAGTAGCTTAAAGAATGAACAGGACAATCTTAAATATGGTATGTTCCATGATGTTTTTCAAGAATGTAAAATTGATGTTTTATGATGATGCAGTTTTATGTGCTATGTATGTAAAGAATATATGTCCATCTAATGTTATTAAAAACAAGACTCCTTATAAAATGTAGTATGGCCACATTCCTTCGGTAAAGCATCTTAGGGTCTTTGGTTCCACCTGTTATGCCTTGATACCAAAGGAACAAAGAAACAAACTTAGTGCATGGAGTCGTAAGTGTATCTTCTTGGGATATTCAAATACCTCCAAAGAAAACCGTCTCTATGATGAAGTTAATAAGAATTTTGTTGTATCTAGAGATGTAATATTTCTTGAATCTTCCAAAGCTAACAATGTTGTTGAGCGACAGTGTTATCATTTGGATAGATTCAAACATGCAAAATCATTTCAAGAATTTGATAATTATATTCCACATCTTGAAGGGGGGATTCCTATACTGGATCTATATGTGGGATCTTCTTCTAAAGCACTCTCTCCCCCACATGAATCTCCAACCACTAGTGATACTTTGAGTGATGTGATTGATAGAATTGGGAGACTCAATCTTGATTCAGTCCCAACTCAGTCAACTGAGAAACCTAGGTCATCTAAAAAAGGTCCTCCAAAATGGTTGACAAAGACACTTGAAAGAATTCATCCTGATGAGGTTGGAAAGACAGGAACACGAAATTCAATCAAGAAAAATGGAGGTGATGTAGATGATTTTGATTCACCCGTTAATATGGATGTTTCTTATGATTCTGAACTGAATTTGTCTACAGATTTTGAGCCAACTTCCTTCAAATAAGCTACTTCTCATGATGAATGGAAAGAAGCGATGCAAAAGGATTATGATGCCTTGATAAAGAATGACACTTGGAAGCTGATTGATCCTCCATTAGGAACCAAACCAATTGGCTGCAAGTGGGTCTACAGGAACAAGTATAAAGTTGATGGATCACTTGACAAACACAAAGCCAGGCTTGTGGAAAAAGGTTTTTCACGGAAGGAAGGGGTCGACTATGAGGATAATTTTTTCCCCACAACAAAATGGGATACTATCCGGACACTCTTTGCCTTGGCAGCTCAAAATGATTGGAAAGTTCATCAAGTGGATGTAAAAATTTCTTTCTTGAATGGGTATCTGAAAGATAATTTTTTTTTATGTCCTAGCCAAAAGGATTTGTTGTGAAGGGCCAAGAACAAAAGGTATGCAAGCTTGTGAAATCCTTCTATGGCCTCAAGCAAGCACCGTGAGCCTGGTATGAAAAGTTAACAGAGCATCTTCTGAAACTAAACTTCAAACATTATGATCTCGATGATGCAAATTTGTTTGTCAAGAAAGTTGCTAAAACAATTGCATATCTTGTGGTATATGTAGATGATCTTTTGATGACAGGGAACAATGAGAGCTATATTTCATCCATAAATAAGGAATTGAGGAAAGGTTTTGAAATCACCGACTTGGGCTATGTTCACTACTATCTTGGTATTGAAGTAACTCAACATCCAAAGTCTATATTCCTCTCTCAAAAGAAGTACATTGGAGATATGTTGAACAAGTGTGGCATGACTGAGTGCAATCCTTTGACTACTCCAATGGAAGAGAAATTGAAGCTCAAATCCATTGAAGGAAAATAATTTGACGATGTAACAAAGTATAAACAACTTGTAGGAAGTCTCAACTACTTGACTACTACTAGACCGTACATTTCATTTTCTATTGGAATTCTCTCTAGGTTTATGCAAAGGCCATGTGAGGGACATTGGTATCCTGAAAAATAGTTCTAAAGTACTTCGATGGAGACAAATAAACTGGGGTATCTACTTTAGGTTATGTTATGAGTCTGGGATCATGAGCTGTATCCTGGAGATCACACAAACAATCAGTTAAAGCAGATTCCATAACAGAGGTAGAATATGTGGTAGAAACTGAGGCAACAAAAGAAATTGTGTGGCTCATGAATATTTTGGAAGATTTTTAGGTGAAACAAGTGCATTCAACTCCACTCATGATTGATAACACCTTTGCAATAAAGTTGGCCAAGAAACCAAAGTTCCATGATTGAACGAAGCACATCAATACAAAATACCATTTGATTCGACATCATGTTGAGGCCAAGACAATCCATCTATGCCATTGTTCCACTAATGAGAATATTGTAGACATATTCACCAAAGCACTTGGAAGAGAAAAGTTCAAAAGATTCAGAAAAATGCTTGGATGTTATGAAACCAACTAACAAAAAGATAGAAAAGATAGATCAACACCTTAGAAATAAGTCTCTTCTAGGGGGAAACCTCCTTTACATTACACAAATGAACAATTCTTAGATGATACAAATGGAAAAATATCCTTTCTATATATAGGAGTCTAAGGGGTCACAATACAACCAAAGTCGACCTAACAATAATAATATAAAGGCACAAAAATAACGATAGTGGGATTCTATGGGGCACAATAATAATAATATGGGGACAATAGGGGCACAACAATAACAATAAGGGATACAATGACAATAATAATGGGGGAATCACTACTATTATAAGGACCTAACATGCCCCTCTCCTTCAAAAAAGTGTTGTCCTCAACGCTTGAGTAGTTCTAGATGCTTCTGTATAAAATTCTCATCCTCCCATGTGGATTCTTCAATGGGTAAGTTCTTCCACTTGATGAGATACTCTGTAATTGGTTCACAAAACTCTATAACAGGTCATTCCTCATCTATTAAATGATCCTCACCTATATAGATTCATTATTTAACGATTTCATAGCTGTCAAGTTCTTGTTTCTTTGACTGTTTCAGGTTCCAACATGATTTTTCCTTCCTCATCAAGTTATGGCAATATTGTTTGAACTGGAAGCTTGTCATCTATAACCTTCTTGAAGCATGAAACATGGAAAACTAGGTACACTCAGGAAACTGCAGGAAGCTCCAATTTGTATGCCATGGTACCTATCTTTTGCAACACCTTGTATGGACCATAATACTTTGGTGATAATTTATTATCCTTCTTATCTTTCTTGAGGGAAATTTTTTTATATGGTTGTAGCCGTATGAATACCCAATCACCTACATCAAAACTTCTTTCATTGCGATGTTGATCTGCCTACTATTTCATTCTATTCTGCGCCAAGGTGAGGTTATCCTTTAAGAGTTGGAGAACTTGTTGCTGATGCTCAATGTGATCTTCCACTGCTTGAACCTTAGAATTTTCTCCTAAATATGATGTGATGGATAGTGGATGATATCCATAAAGTGCCATAAATGGGGTCATTTTTGTTGTAGTATGGAAGGAAGTGTTATACCACCATCCAGCAAGAGGCAACCATTTGACCCATTGTGTTTGTTTATCATATACAAAGAAACGAAGATATCCTTCCAAACATTTGTTTGCTATCTTAGTTTTCCCATCAGATTGAAGATGATAAGATGAGCTATGAGCTAACTAAGTACCAAGACAAGAAAATAATTTGGTCCAAAAATTTCCAGTGAAAATGGGATCTCTGTCACTTAAAATAATCTTTGGGTTTTCATTTAGCTTTTGAATTGTTTACATAA